>AYEL01080781.1:0-29222 GCA_000484575.1 Olivierus martensii
AAGTTTTACAATATATTGTCATTATGAATAATGACATTTCTAATCAAAAAGAATTAAAAGATAAAATGAAAGACAATTATTATAAAGACACAACTGCCATAAAAAGAAATGAATAAAAATACTTATCAGTAATTCAATTTTTATAATTTGTTATGCACTTATAGTCAATAAACAATAAAATAAATGATTTCCATATTAGCAGTATACTCCAGAAAGCTGAATTTATAGTGAAAATACAAGGGAAAATTTTCTCAGGAAAAACAATGGAATGGACCCTAAAATTGCTTGGTAATACAGCATAGTATTAGAATACCTAACAAATAAAGTCACATCATATTTACTTTTAAAATAATGATTTTTTTTAAAACAAATACTTTAATCCTTTTAATAATAATAAATATTCTAAAAATATTTATAATTCCACACTTTATAACATTATTTTTTTAAAATTTCAATATATTTTTATGCTAGATTTAAAACATTTCCATTAAAATTTATACAAAATGGATTTTATGTACATCAAGTGTACATGAAATGAAGTATGGCTATATATCATTATATTTAATTATAAATTTTTTTGTTGTTTCAATACAAAATTGGCAAAATTTCTGAATAATTTTCAAATTTTTCTTGCCTTCAGTCCCAGAAAAAAATTCGAATTTCAAGATCTTTTAAAAATTTAAATTTATAAATCTGAAACAGAAATACAATCAATTCTCATTATTCGCAGATTCCATATTGTGAAAATTTATTTGTAACCACAAAATACATTTTCGTGGAGCCTTCACACTTATTCATGGACTCCCGCCAAGTGGTGAAAATACTATTACTAATAATAATCTCTCTCTCTCTCTAATAAAAGAAGTTGTTTGTTACCAAATGTAATCTCTGTATCATTTTTAAAAATACTATCAATTCTCATTATTCACGGATTCCATATTGTGAAAATTTATTTGTAATCACAAAATAGATTTTCGTGGAGCCTTCACACTTATTCATGGACTCCTGCCGAGCAGTGAAAATACTATTACTAATAATAATCTCTCTCTCTCTCTCTCTCTCTCTCTCTAATAAAAGAAGTTGTTTGTTACCAAATGTAATCTCTGTATCATTTTGCTGGAAAAGTCTCATTACTTATCCTTGCTCATTCCACAGACTGCAGATAGGACAAAAACCTGTTCATATCATCCTCAGGTCCCACAGAAGAATGTGACCCTATGCTTGAATGCAGCTTCAAATTTAGGCACCTAACTTCCTGCACATTTGCTCCTTACACCAAGATTTTAGATCTGAGGCAAAAAGCGATGCAGACAAGGCTAACACAGTTTTTCAAACGCAGTTCAGGAAGACAATGCGTCAGCTGCCATATCAAACAACTACCCATCAAAAATAAGATTTTATTTACTACATAGTTAGTGTTTTAAAAAATTAAATAAAGATTACTGTAATTATAATACTATATATAATACTATACACTGCATATAATGTAATTATTTGAAGTACTGTAATACTGATTAAATAAGGTATCTTTAAAACAGAAAAACACACATAAACCAAGGTTGAAAATGTTAGGAAGAACGGTTTGCAAGAACCTAACTCTATATTTCCCATAGGCACAATGGTTCAGTATTCATATAATTCAACTGTACATTCAATTAGTATTCGCAAAGAATTTACAGAATGTAACTACCGCGAATAACAAGAATTGACTGTATATTAAATTTATTGTAATTTTTAATTTTACTAAAATGATTATTGTATCAAAAAGAATTTACAGAATGTAACTACCGCGAATAACGAGAATTGACTGTATATTAAATTTATTGTAATTTTTAATTTTACTAAAATGATTATTGTATCATAGAAATTATAAACAATAATTAAAATTTTATTACAAATTAATGAAACTATTGAATGATCTGCAATAAATAAAACATTATTTGTTATTTATATGTATTTCTTTTTAAATATAATAACATCATTATATGTTATAAATCAATTGCAATTAAATAGCTAAGTGTAACAGATATTTTTATTATATTTAGCTGATCAAAGTCAATTTATTCACAAAATTACTCTTCTTATCACGTAGTTCATTAATTAAAAAGATTTTTAGCAATAGCCAATGCTCTTTCATGCTATAAGGTATGGAAAGTTATTATTATGGCTTTCATTTTTAAATTTGCATGACATTTGATAATGTGTTGATCAAAATAATTTTCATCTTCAAAATTATATAGTCCAGGGAATTCTTAGACTTGGAGAATAATTGTCTTAAGTATCAGAAATAACAAAATAGCCGAGACTCTAAAACCCAAGATGTAATGTTATAAATACATATATTAATAAAATAAATACAGTAATTAATTTTTTAAAATAAACTTCAAAGTTATTAATTCCCAGATTCTTGTTGCTTTTTAAGCCTAAAACAGAAATTGGATACTTCAATTTTTTAATGTTCTTATGAAAATTTTTAAAATTTTCTCTATACATTAAGGAAAACTTTGATGCATATTATAAGAAATTCTCTTTATATAAAAATATATATATATATATATATATTTAATGAAAAAGATATTTACCATCAATAGCATTTTTAATTTTTTCCTTTTTCTCAGCAATAAGACGTTCTTTATTTTCAATTGATTTTCTATATATATATTCTCTTCGCAATCTTGCTTGTCTTCTCAACTAAATAAAAATTTTATATATCTCAATATTCAGTGTTTAAAGTATTTTATAATAATGCAAATACACTATGTTACAAATAAAAAAGTAACACTTCTAAAAAATAGAGCAAGATTTGTGAAATTCAGTACACAAATGCCTTTCAATTAGATATGGCAAATGGTTGAAATTTCATTACCAAGGAAAACACAAGGCATTTCAAGAGCTCATGAGAAAAGCAAATTTAAATTAATATAAGTGTTTGTAAGTACAATGTTTACTTTAATAATAATGCAAATACACTATGTTACAAATAAAAAAGTAACACTTCTAAAAAATAGAGCAAGATTTGTGAAATTCAGTACACAAATGCGTTTCAATTAGATATGGCAAATGGTTAAAATTTCATTACCAAGGAAAACACAGGGCATTTCAAGAGCTCATGAGAAAAGCAAATTTAAATTAATATAAGTGTTTGTAAGTACACACATATCTGACTGGTTTTACTGTTTTGTTATGTTTAGCAGTGTATGAAGGAAGATACATCTTCATAGACTACTAAACATAACAAAACATGTTCTATTGCTATAAACATGCTCCATTGCTCATATTGCTGTCAGATATATCTGACAACAGTATGAACAATGGAGAAAATTTGAGGGACGCTAAAATGAGCAATAGAGCAAATTTGAGAGGGTAAATATATGAAGATACATTTACAGCAGCGTTTCTCAAACTATGGGTCACGACCCCAAATGGGGTCATGAAGCAAAAACACACTAAAATGAGCAATAGAGCAAATTTGAGAGGGTAAATATATGAAGATGCATTTACAGCAGCGTTTCTCAAACTATGGGTCACGACCCCAAATGGGGTCATGAAGCAAAAAACCATATTAGCTAATACTTTGGAACCGGGAATGTAATGACATGAGATACATCAGCGTTTCTCAAACTGTGGGTCGCGACCCCAAAGGGGGTCGCGAAGCGAAATGCTGGGGGTCGCAAAAATTAAATTCAAACACTTGAATTTCAGTTTATTATGTAATTTCACAAACGCCCAACATTTAACGTATGACAACATATGAATTTTCAGTGTAGTTGGCTGATTGTGTTCATCTTAATAAGTGTGTAAATGATTTATGTACTTGTATGTTTTATTTCATATTTAATACCTGGTGTCGCGAAAAATCTCGTAATGAAAAATGGGGTCGTGAATGAAAAAAGTTTGAGAAAAACTGATTTACAGTAAACTTGATTTACAGTAACAAATTTACATCAATTTTTTTGCAATAGAATGTATTTTTACTAACCTTATTATAATGTATTTTATAATTTGTTTAAACATATAAGACATTTGTCAAAATAAAGAGTTATTTTTACATTTTTAAAAACAGTAAACTTGTGACAAATTTACATCAATTTTTTTGCAATAGAATGTATTTTTACTAACCTCATTATAATGTATTTTATAATTTGTTAAAATATTTGTTTAAACATATAAGACATTTGTCAAAATAAAGAGTTATTTTTACATTTTTAAAAAATCTTAAATATAAGGAGTCCCAACTTAAGATCAGAGTTGCATTCAAAAATTTTAGTCATAATTTGAATACATCATAACTCAGAACACAATTTTCTATAAGCATAATGTTATAAATAGAGGTTACATTTCTTAATCACCAGAACTCAGAATATTCAATATTCTTTTAAATATATTACAAAAATAAACTGCTTAGAATTATTAAAAACTTCAAACCAAGCACTTTATAGTAACATAATAAAGCTTATAATTAAGCTGGATACATATATATATATAAAATAAAGAAAAGCAATTAATTAAATAATAATGTAGACCTAAAATGTTATGCTTTAACAATATTAGTAATAATTTAATATGTTTTGTCTAAGAAATAAGTATAGAATAAAGAAAAGCAATTAATTAAATAATAATGTAGACCGAAAATGTTATGCTTTAACAATATTAGTAATAATTTAATATGTTTTGTCTAAGAAATAACATTTTCATATACTGGTAATTTTTAAAGTTATTATGTTTACTTTTTTAAAACTATTCTTCTAAAACTGTTAACAATATTCAATCAACATTTCGAATAGTTCTGTATGTTTTTGTTTATCACCGAAGATGGAAATTAGCCTAAAGTGCTTCGTAAAGAAAAATAAAAAGTATTTATTGAATTTACTGCTACAAAGTGCTCGGTCTGAAATTTTTTTCTTTTAAATAATAATAGCACATAGTACTGTTGAATAAATAGTTTATTCTTTAAAATGAAGAAATTGTGTATTTTGTGTCTATCAGAACAGTGGTTTTTCCTGATTAAACTGAACTCAGAGACAAAACAAATAAAAGATTTATTAAAGGAGGTAAGAGAGAGATTTTACAATTTTTTGGTCTTAGAATGACACACAAACCAGGCTGAGGTCAATAAGCTTGGGGATTTCTATGACAACAATGGTATTAATCACTTTTGAAAAATCTTGAAGAGAGAAAAGCAATCAACATTGGACAGATTCTTTAACACCCCATACACACAAACCAGGCTGAGGTCAATAAGCTTGGGGATTTCTATGACAACAATGCTATTAATCACTTTTGAAAAATCCTGAAGAGAGAAAAGCAATCAACATTGGACAGATTCTTTAACACCCCACAAACAGAAAAAAAACATGACTGATGAAAATGCAAGAATGTATATGTATGTATTATTGTTATTACAATTATAAGAAATTATATAATTTTTTATTTATTTTTTTTTTGGGTCTCCAAAACAAATTAATCAAATTCCCATAAAAACCTATGATAAATTGATGATCAATTAATGAACAATTCGGGTAGCAAACATCTTTGAACAGATTATGTTTATTAACTGATCACCCACTGTATAGGTAAAAACTAAAAATAACACAATATAAAAAGAAAGATAAAATACTTATTTTCCTCTACCTAAGTTTCTAGCACCAGTTGCATGGTAAAGCAGTTCTTTACTACCTTGAAAAATCCAGATTCAATTCTAGATTTCACATATTGTTTTTCAAGAAGAATCCAGGGTCAATTAGATCAGTGAACTTCATCCTTCACCTTTTAGTCGATCTCATCATAGATATTGGAAGTCTATTGGGACTCTAATAGTAGTCACTGCCAAAAATATCCATTAGCAGCTTAATTCAAACCTAACCAAGTTTCTAGCAAATATAATTATTTTTTAATATCACTTTCCAATCATTGGCTGGTTACTACATAATGGTATCCATTCCAACTATTAACTGTTGATATCTATAACAAATCAGTAGAACTTTTCAATAGGAGAATTAATGCCTGGACCAGATCCATCAAAAATTTTTCAGAAACATGGAATCTAAATTACATACTTTTATGTATTTTGGATGGGATTGAATAGGTTTAAGCCTGGACATCTAAAAAATCTGACGTATAAGACTGGAAATTAAATACGAATACTGCATGATGGAAATACAACACATTTCCATCCTGTTGATTTGCTGCCATTATTGCAAAATTATTGATAACAGCCATCGTAAATATGGATTTTTATGGTAAATAATCAGCTATATGTCTCTCCCGGACCACAATGTAAAGATATTCAAGACAGCAAACATGAATCTTTAAAAAATTAAACTACATTGTAGTCCACGGGACACACGTATATATTCATTAAAAAAAGCCTGCTATTAAGGCAACATGTAGCTGTCACACAGGGAAAATAAACCTTTATCAAAAAACTGACACAATTAATTTTTTGTTATATTCAATTACTTATTATTCCTATTACACATTTAAATTATTTGATTATTTAAAATGAAATTGGATACATTTTCTATTTTTCTGCATTTTAAAGATAATTTAAAACTAAAAATTTAAGTTTACCATATTTCCAAAACATTCCACGTGCTCACTATTTCAAAATATAGTGCTATCATTAATGTAATGCAGCAGCAGTAGTCACGTTGCCAATTTAGCTTTTCTAAGTAAAAATTTAAGTTTACCATATTTTCAAAACATTCCACGTGCTCACTATTTCAAAATATAGTGCTACCATTAATGTAATGCAGCAGCAGTAGTCACGTTGCCAATTTAGCTTTTCTAAAAGTTGTCTAACTGAAAATTTTGAATTTTCTTTTTGCTTCAAATTTAGCTTTTCTTAAATCAAATATCTAGCTTTTTTCCATTTCATTTCGGCTTCTTTTTTTAATTCTGTTTATTATAATCAGACATTAACCCATGCATTAACCATAGCTAAACAGAGAGTAGATTGATCGAAAGAAATAGAATTATATAATACTGTATTATATTCTAAATAACGACAATTTGATTCCACCTGTAAGCAAACAAAATAAAGGAATATACTATATTTCAACCTAGCCTCTTTACTATTGGTTTCCTTTTCGCAATTGTATTTTACTTCACATGATGCTCCATATTACATTTGTACTAGGTACTGAAATGAAAGAATAACTCGAAAAGTGTTTTTATTTTAATAAATAATAATTGGTGTTATAATAAAATTAAAAAGTTATTTATTATAAAATTATAATATATTGGTAGAAAATTGCTCGTGCCTCTTTACCAGTTGAAATTGTCATTTATTCATAGCTTTTATTTTTGGAAATATAGTATTTTAAACTTTCCTTCCTGTTATCTGTTTGATGTTTTAAAGTCATTATTCGAAATTATGTGAAAGTATTTCCCTATACATGGATTTCCCCCACCCATATTGGTACCAAGATTGGTTGGTACCACGGAATTGGTTTATATCCACCTTTCACCAATTGGCGGTTGCTTACATCTGTCTCTGGGAGTTCACTCACGGTCCCTATACGGAATCGGGACTATCTTGATTGTGTTTAGGGCCTGCAATGGGGCTCTACATTGGCACAGGACCATCCGGTGGGCTGGCCTGCCTCACACCATTTCTCGAACCGCGCTTCGTGTTCAGGGAAGTTCCAAAATATAACCCCAGAGGAAGATTTTTTTTAAATATGAAATCGTTAAATTTGCAAAGCTAGTAATAGTAACTATTTTGTCATAGGCTATATAGAAGATATATTTTGCATATATAATATATATATATAGTTTTAATTTAAATATGTCAAGTTTTAAATTTTCGAATTGCCTTGTAATACCATCAAAATTAATAGATACCAAGTTTGAGTAATAAAAATGGTACTCTTAATAGGATCAGGCATATACTCGAATAGTTCGAATGATGCATTAGAATCACCTTTCGAATCTGAGCTCTAGCTTTATAGAATAACTCGAACATCAGATTCATTGCAGCTATGTATATTTAGTTCGTGGGAAAGAAAGAAAATTATTAAGGCAATGAATTTGAGTAAAAAAAGACAAACTACTATACAATATATTAATTATTTTGATAAGTTTCCTATAAGGCCAAATAGTATACAAATAGATAATAAGACTTTTTAGCACAACGTTTTTCAAACTGCGGCTAGCGACCTTTTAATGGATAGCGAAATAAATAAAATTGGTTGCGACGAACATAAGAAATGCACAAAAAAGTCTGAAAACAACTTATAAAATAAAACTTTTCTGAAATTGATTCATTTGTGCCAATCAAGGTGCCAATATATACCATCCATAACAAATATGAAATTTTGGTCAATAATGAATAAATGAATATAATACAGTAATTCGCACAAAGTTTGTCTTTGATTTATCACATATGGGTCACAATATCAAATGAGATTCATGCATTAGATCGCAGTCAAAATATTTTAAAATGCTGAGTTTATCAGATATTTTAATTTTAAAATGTTATTTTATAGATCTATGGCATCTTGTAAAGTAAATTAACTTTCTTCAATATTTCGAAGATCGTGCTTCAATTTCAACGTTATACAGAATACGTAATATACAATCTACATAACATTTGAATATTCTAAGATATTTTTCTTGAAATATGTGGAAAACACAATCAAACGAAAAAGTGAATAAATAACGATAGTTTTATGATTAATTATCTCCCTTAGTTATAAAATAAAAAACTCTACTTAAATGAATGTAATTCGTAATACTTAGTATACAAGGAAGAAAAATAATCCCCATAAAATGATAACTATAGAAAAGTATTTAAATTAGGATCATAGAGTATATTAATTGATTTTTATCAGTTATTCATATTTTTATTTTAACTATTTTTTAATTAGTTTTCCCATTTTTACAAACCTTAAACTCGAAAGTAGATATACGGTTATGATTTTAGTTAAGAAAATGTAGTTTATTAAAATCTTTTTTTTTTTTTTTTGGCTTATAATCTTGATTGTAAATTGGCAACGTTAATACTTAATAGGAATGCATTTTGGGGATGCTGGCTGTTGAAATATGGCGATTTTGTTGTAACCATTGTTGGTTGTAATTTGTTCCTCGACGTGGTCGTTTTATTTTCATTTTAATTTTGCAAATAGATTTCTTATAATTTAATTTAGTATTTGGTATACCTAGTATTTCGTGTATTTAATGTCTTGGTACAATGTCTTATTGTTAAATTAATATAATGATATTTAAATTTTAATATTAGTCAAAAATATTTTTTATCATTCAAACATTTTCTGGTAGCCGTTCTTATTGAAAGGTTAAAGTTTATGACGTTTTAATCGAAGAAGGGAAATCTAGGCATTTTACATCAGTAAAATATTCAAATTTTGAATTCTTTGTTACTATGTGAAGCAGATATGAAGAATAACAATCTGAGACACCACTCATTCTAATATAGTTGTGGTTTCAGTGATGTGAAGTTTTCAATCTTATAATATGCTCCAAGTAATGAATTCAAAAAATTGAATAATTTTATAATTAAACCGATGATGAGCCAAAGGCGAAGATAAATCACTTGAACGATGCTAACAAGCGTTGTTTGTGAACTGTTTATAAATTAAAAGGTTCTGAGGTATTTTTTCTCCTATGATGATAACTTTTGACTGATTTTAAATGATATAATATTTCTAATATTTCCTTATTCATAAGTTTAAGTCTGAGGAGAAATAAATTTTGTTTTAAAATGTCTTAAAAGTTATCAGGAAGCAATAATTAATTGCAATTAAACTCTAATGTGTCTTTTTATTTTCGTCAATTTTAAGTTAAACAGCACCAAAGATTCATTTTGATAATTCAATTGTTAATACGTGTAAATAATTCTATGCATTTTTAAAATTATAAATTTTGTTAATATGGTTTTAGAAATATAATAGTCTTTCAATTTTTCATTACTAGATTTGTAAGTTTAATGTAAATATGAAATAATGTTATCAATTTCAAAAGAAATTTTTCAAATATCACTAAGAAATTTAGAAGTAAAATTTGCCTTCTTTCCTTATATATTTGCCAATTGGAATAGCAAAAATATAGAATTAGAAAGAATAACTTTGAGATGATGATTAATTATATCCTTTCTACTGAACTTAACAAAACTATTAAACTGCTTCAACTAAGACTACTTAAATAAATGAAAACACAGCACTTATTGCAGTAAAGTATTTAAACTAAATTTATTAGCTTAGTACAAGCGAATATTTTTGATGTGCTACACATCCTCTTCAGGCTTGCTATAAGCCTTTTATAAAATATACTAATTGGATTAAAAAATATTAGAAGTGTTTCAAAAATCTGAATATTTTTTCAAGATCAATCTTTTAATTGAAGTTTTTTTAATCTTCAATTAAAAATGTTCTTGAAAAAATCATTCAGATTTTTGAAAACAGTAGCAACAGTGACATTTCTAAATCTTTGTTTATAAAGATTGAAGATATACAACTAAAAAAATATGGGGTAAAAATAATCTTTCCTGTTGAATTACATAAAAAATTACCAATTGTTCAACAATTATTTTTATTAAAAGAATTAGTAATTTATTCCTTTCAAAAGTTAAATTTTTTTTTTCTGTAGGCTAACTTGAGAATCAAACATCATAAAGCATTTTAATATTTTTAATTGATCATTTTTTATTAAAATTTCATTCTTATTGATTTTGAATATCTTACATGATATTGTTACAAAATAACAGCCATTCAAAACAAGATTGATAGCTAATTAAAATATTAAAAAAATGAATTTTACAAATTACTATATGTGATTTGATATTTGAAAGTATTTTATTGATATATTTACAATAATTTTATGTAATTATTTTTCGTTTACATATCTATTGCTTTGTCTATAAAGTACAGTATCTCGAGCAATTCAGTATATAGTGTCAGATTTTATACAATTTTTATCTAAGTTCTCATAATCAACCATTAACAATCCAGTGCAGAATAATTTCCCCATATACTAGTTTTTAGCTTCTCTGACTTCTAATTAATGCCAAATAATTTTTAAATTTTATTAACTTATCTCATGACCTTTTCTAGAAATGATCTTATAATAAAGTCCTCTGCCATAAAATCTAAAAAACAATATTAGATTAATAAGATTACAGTACAATCAATTGAATAAACAAATATATTCTTACTAAATGTGCTTATTGTTTATTTTATTTCTTGAAATTCAATTTAATGCCATGTAATCCACCTCTTCTTAGTTGTTTTTGTGCTATGCCAACCGTTATCATTACAGGTACTTTGCTTTTATAATTTTTTATATATCCTTGGTTGGAATCTTATTCCTTCTCTACCTGTGTATTTTGAAAATTTGACAGAGGTATACCAAGCTTAAATGTCAGTTCTCTAAATATTCTGAAATTTTTGAACAGTTCTATTAATATTCATGTTTCTGCTCCATATTTTCAACCATCATATTTAAAAATATTTTGGACAGTGATAGATTACTTTCCAAAATTATGCTTTTTCTCAAATTTACTCCATTCAAGTTTAATAATAAATATTCTGGATATCTGAATTTTTTCTCATGAAATTTCCATCTATTAATATCTGCTAGCCTACTTGAATTACATATCTAGTGATTTTGAAGATTGCAAATGATGCCATTTGAAATTTTATATGGTTTTCCATAAATATAGCAAATATTTCCAAATAGAAACAAGTAAATGTTACAATTACAAATCATTTTACAAAGAAATATAATATTCAACATAATAAAGATTGCATGACTGGAGTAAAATGTTTTAAAATTGTAAGAATTGTACACAGTACTATAAATTCAAATCTTAAAATTATAAATATGGATTCCATTTTTGTTTTTTTTTGCAACAATTACAAAATGATTTATGCAATGAGTGATAGTTATATCAGAAAGAAAGCAGCATAAAACTATTAAGTTTGAATAACTCGTTTGTATTTGTGTGAAGCATCGTAAAAAAGGGTGCCACTCATTCCTGCCGCAAAACAGCTTGCAATTTGGCGAAAGTTTTTTGTGGATGCAAAAATGTATTTGCCCCGTTTTTAGAGTGGTAAAAATAAGCGCGCCCGGCGCAGACAACTACTATATACTTTTTCTGGTCTTTTTATCAATGAGATATGAATACTTATAGAACAGTCATTTAATTGGCGGAAGGGTTACAGTAAGTTTCGTTTCCTTGGTTTGTGATGGAGACAAGACCGTCCCTAGCGATTTTGCCGTTCTAGACAAACCCAAAAAATGCCGCCCCTATGGGTTGTGTATTTTTTCCGCCGTAGGCAGTCGCCTACCGCCTAGGGCCGGCCCTCGATAGAGAGTAATTTGAGTTTGGGAGTGGAAAGATCAATTCATCATCAAGGAGGAGATAACTAAAATATTCATGAACATTGTAAATAGTAATGTTAATGTTCTAAATTTACCGCTTTGCCTTCGAACATAATAGAATGTATGTTAAGTTGGGCGGACCTATTCTTAAAATTTATAGTCAATTATTTTATGCCATAGATTTCAAACATTTCAACCTTAGTATCGCGTAATTAAGCGTTTCTTATAGGCCGTCCAACTTGATATTTAAATTCTCCGGATCTGCTAGAAGTTGCGATTTGTTTTGAAATTTTTATTATTCATTGTTAGTGTCACAGATTCCCAAAATTCCAACGTTAGTGCTGCATAAGTAGGCGTTTTATAACAATCATCATGATATAATAAAGGAATAATCGTGTGGAGTCCATGTTTCTGCGCATGTGCGAACTCCCGCGCCAGTAGTGTCGACGTTACTTAGGCGTTTTATAACAATCATCATGATATTAAGCGTGTGGAGTCCATGTTTCTGCGCATGTGCGAACTCCCGCGCCAGTAGTGTCGACGTAAGTAACTTGGTAGTGTACATGTACACTTGCAAGAGTACCCATTATTTTATTTTTTCTTTTCGAATAGAATTTTACAAATGTGGACCTTGAAACTGTAATGTATTCTAGTTTATGCAGCGGGCCGTATAAGATGCCTTTGCGGCCGGCATTTGCCCACCCGATCTAGGTTCTGAATGGGCGCCACAACAAGAAATCTTGAAGATAGGCTGTTAGAACATATGAGAGACATTAAGAAAGGAAACCTTACTACTGTTTTAGCAAAAAAGGTATATGAGAGTAATTTAAAAGTGAACTGGGAGAACACTAAAGTAATTAAACAAATTTTCGATGTAAGAGAGTTGAGGATTGTGGAAAATTTGCAAATTTTTAAAGGAAGCACACAAGGCAGAGTTATAAATGATAACCAAATGGACACTGTCTCTAATGCCTGGAAGCACACTTTAAGGGGTCTCACATCTAATAACAATGTTAACTAATTAAAACATTCATCATGAATTTAATTTAATGTTTATTTAAATATTATTATATTTATTTGTTTACGTATTTAGGCTTAATTTTTTATGAGGGCTGAGGTTCCTAATTATAATTATAAAATATTTTATTATCTGTTTAAAGTTTTTATTTAAATAATGGTTAATAGCGCCTACCAAGTTACGTTC
Organism: Olivierus martensii; assembly: GCA_000484575.1. Taxonomy (NCBI): domain Eukaryota; kingdom Metazoa; phylum Arthropoda; class Arachnida; order Scorpiones; family Buthidae; genus Olivierus; species Olivierus martensii. The sequence continues at coordinate 13,544 of AYEL01080781.1, forward strand.
TGTTCTAGGCAATGTGATTGGTTTCTTATATGACTACGTCATGTTGAAAAGTTACCATTGAAAGTATAGGAAGTGTCCCATCTGTATTAGTTCATTTTCAAAAGTTACCATTGAAAGTATAGGAAGTGTCCCATCTGTATTAGTAATATGTAGAGTAAGATCATCGTTTAAGGCGGGGGATACGTTCCAAAGAAACAAGCGCTAAACGAAACAGCGTTAAACGAGGTCATCCTAACACGTAAATAATGAAATAGGTAAAACAACATTGAATTAAAAAATATACGTATCATTTTTTTATTTTATTTTGTAACATGTATTATTACTATTGTATTACATTAATTATAGACATTTTTTATTGCTAATATCGATTTGTATTCATAAATCATTCATGAAAATCAAAAATATTCGAGTAAATAATTTATATTTATAATGAGGAAGGTTCTTCCTCGTTTGACACTTTTTGTTTTTTCGTTAAGAAGTCATCTAACGTCGTTTGCCTTTTCCTCTTTCCTTCAATAAGCAATTGTCGATACTGAGACATCGCATCCATGCCTTTGAACTTTTATCAGAATTTGTATCATTTTGTATAGCTGATCCATAATTTCCGTAATAGTGGTTAAACTTGTTTTGAGAAAATCACAACTTCTTTTTGTTCCCCAATCTTCAGAAACGATTACTCTTGACGACCGATCATAAATATGAATTGTGACGGCAACAAACTTTCTTATATACTACACTACATTGATATCAAACGCATTGTGAGAAGGCATAGGAGTATTAAAGCAACAAATTCGTGCGATTTCGGATTTATGTGAGTAAAACTGTTTGATAAACTGCACCAAAATGAATCAATAAAAAATATAGAATTCGAAAAAAACCATGTTATATCGTAACAGCGTTAAACAGAGTAACGTTAAGCGGGGTCTTATTGTATATTCTAAATGGATTTACATTAGAGAAAATGGCGTTTTTTAATTAATAAAGTGATAAATCTTACTTTTAATTTTCGCCATGTTTCTATCATATGCTTTTAAATCATTCTTACAATATTTGTGGTTGGAGTCATCTTACCATTTTTCTAGGATTTCAATGACTTTCTTTCAAAGAAGATATTTTAAATTATATATTAATCCATATAGTTAAAACTCTGCTTTATATAGTATAGACTTCAATGTCTATATATTCTATAGAATATAAAATTTGCTTTTTGATATCGTTTCAACTTCCATTGAATTGATTAATGTCGTAATGTAGCTTTATTCACAAATTATCATATAAATTATCTTACTGGTTAGTTAATTACCATAGAGAACTATTATTCTCTTTCTTTCAAGATAGGATTTATATCCTTATTACATTTAAATTAGAAAAATAGATTTTGGAATTATTTAGCATATCTTTAAAGCTTTATTTAAATCATCGCTACAGGCAAAGAAGGATTTGGAGATTCAAATTCATAAAATTTTTCTAAAGTAAAGAAAATATAGATGCAGTTTACTATATCGATAAATAGATTTTGGAATTATTTAGCATATATTTAAAGCTTTATTTAAATCATCGCTACAGGCAAAGAAGGATTTGGATATTCAAATTCATAAAATTTTTCTAAAGTAAAGAAAATATAGATGCAGTTTACTATATCGATATTTTAATAAATAATAATTATTATTTTTATCTATTATACTTTATTTATTGAGCGAAAGAGAGAGAATAAATGAGAGACTTCGTTCTCTCTCATTTTTATAAAACACGAATTACATCATGATAAATGACAACTAACTTGTTTTCTAGATAAACAAAATATACCATGGAAAAAGACAATATAATGTACTAACAGCAGAATAAAAAAAAAAAAAACATTTATTCATCTATAAAATTGGAAACTTTCGAAAACTATCCTCGTCAATCAGTATAAGAATTCTTAAAAACAAAGTTCCGATTTTAAATTAGCATCATATCAAATAAATGTTTCTATAGTCTATAGATTAACTGCATTATGTTACAAAACTAAAGAGAAGTATTTATGATAAATATTAATAGGAGAAACAAACTGTATTTTAGGATTTGTATATCAAATTTATCAATTTTAAGTTTAGAATAAATATAGTTGCAGCGACATGAAAAAAAAAAAGAGAATGTTAATTTTGGCGGTCTTTCGGCGGGATTCTTTTGCCCTTGTAATCAGTTGCAGCGACATGAAAAAAAAAAGAGAATGTTAATTTTGGCGGTCTTTCGGCGGGATTCTTTTGCCCTTGTAATGTGTGAACAAGAGAAAAGCGTGCGAATTAAATATAAACAAATAAATAACCTCTTCTTTTGCTGAGTTTAACGACAAAACAATTACAAATTTTTTATTATTAAAAAAATAATAACAACAAATGTACACAAAACTCACTTAATTAGAGTTCATCAATATTTTAATTTTAGCCAGTTTTGTTTTTACTTTATCGTTTCACAAGTTTTATAGATGAAAACAGATAAGTAAATACATATATAGTCCCTTTTTTTAGCATTTATAATCCTTAATGCCAATAGTTGATCAATACACAAGTGTGCATAATCAGAATATTCTTGGCACATCAAATCCATGGCACTTCTAGTTGGTTAAAATTAACCGCGATGTTAACTGTGCGCTTCTTCAATATTTGTAATGCTTCTGCTCTGCATCCTGTTATCAGATTCAGAATTTTTTAATAATCTTTGCTTGGTCTCATTATACGTCGATATCTTGTAGGACTGCTCTGAAACACATTAAGACTGCTTAGACTTGCACAGTATTCGTTTTCTCTATTCGTACATCTCTTTGATGTTCTAACATTCTTGTCTTCAATGTCCATTTGATAAATTCAATATATGTTTCTTGTTGCCCCACCGTTGCATTATATTCAAGAATCTTATAAATTTCAGATTGATTGCTTACAGGGATAGATCCTGGGATGTTAAACAATGCTTGAAAAATAATATTCTACCTGGGATGCTAATTTATGGCTTCTATTTGTCTCTCTTTAGATGAGCCATAGTTTACAATTGCTTTGAATATGAATCCATGATTTAGAACTATCAAAATAATGATTAAAATACTGCTTTAATTTATCGTATATTTCTAATAATATATAATGACCTCTATATTCCTTTACTGCTCTGCTAGGTTAATATACTTAGTGTATGTAAATAATTCAGCTCAATTATTAAAAGTGGAAAATAAATTTATTAAACTTGAAACCAGGAGCTAACTAGTTTAAAATATCACGTAACGTGATATCTATCGCCCGGGGCACGATACCTTTTTGGCGCCCCCCGAAAAACATATATAGAATATATTCGTAATAAGAATTTGGCGCCCGGGTTATGATAGACCCCCTTACCCCCTCCTTGCTACATGGTACAGCTCGAACATGGTTTAATCATTTGTCTAGCGGCCGAATGGTAACGCGTTGGCGTTCCACGCTGGAGGACCCGGGTCTGATCCCGAATTTTTTCGGGGTAATGGGCCCGGCCCGGTGATCCCCGTCCTTCGCCATCCGGTCCCCCTCCACGGTGTGGATGCAGCCCGTGGTTGGAACTGGCCCCGACTCCTTAGTAATCTCCCTGATTGAAAAGGGGGCGTAAAATATACAAAAAAAAAAATCGTCTCTTCGCGTGTTTCTCTCTCTCCTCTATTCGTTTTTAGTGAATAAAACTGTGATAAATGTTATTATTTTATCATTTAAATGTGCATAACTTTATGTAAGGCATATTTAGAACTGTAGTAATATCATGTTTGTTTACGAATAATGTCTTTGTCAGATCATATAGATCGTCCGTCTCTTCGCGTGTTTCTCTCTCTCCTCTATTCGTTTTTAGTGAATAAAACTGTGATAAATGTTATTATTTTATCATTTAAATGTGCATAACTTTAAGGCATTTAGAACTGTAGTAATATCATGTTTGTTTACGAATAATGTCTTTGTCAGATCATATAGATTAGTGGTTCTCAAACTTTTAGGATTTCTTGCGTGACGGTCTCTTTACAATTTTTTAGATTGCTCGCGGACCCTTTAAAATTAACTTCAATTAACAAATAGGCTACTGTTATCAAAACATTTTTTTTATAATTATTTATTCAGAAAATGGCAAATCTTAGTCAAATAGCCTAATCATAAGAAAGTTTTTTACACATAATCTTTCTCCTGCAGTAAACAACTATTCATGATATTGAACTACTGGTATAGATGTATACCATAGTGTACAGTATTCTAAATTAAAATCCAGATTATCCGAGGTAATGTACCTCCAATAATTAAAAATTCCAATAACACGGAAGGTTTGATAAATTATTAAATAAACTAGATTTGAATAGATCAATATGATGTACTGTATATTCTGTTTTCAGTTTAGACTTGCTTTTTGAATATAATGGGTGAGTTCAGAAAATGCTCCTAGAAGTCTAGTGGATAATCCGGTCCTAGAGGTGCCACCATCTATTCTCGTCCTTGTTTCTATTTTGTCGCATTTATTCATTATCGGGCTTCCTAGGGAGAAACCAAAAACGTTTTATCGGAGAAACTGCCATACTTTATGCCAGTTTCTCGCTAGGAAGCCTGATAAAAAAGATGCTCTTATGTTATAGGCCGTCCGCGTTGTCAGTCGGATCCAGTATTCTGATCACCTATGATTCTGATGCATTTCTGTATTTTAGTTATGCAATATTTCTGTAGGTAGCAACCACCTCTAATTTCCTCTAATGGTTTGCCACACTTTCTTCTGATAAGTAACTCTTATTATTTTTCTATCATTCCCTTTCGTTCTTCAAACTCTCAGGTCTAAACCTTTGAGTACAGCCCTCTATCCCTTTTCTACAATCAATTGCTAAGACATTCACAACGATGGACACCCATTATCAAGATTATGATCAACTTTTATTAGATTCTGGTATGTTTAGCTGTTTAATATCTCGTAAGATATACACATTTGTGAGTTATTAATTAGAATTTGAAAACTTTGACTTCATTAATTAAAAACGTAAAGTTTACGCATAAATCGGAAAGTTTGTACCATTAAAAAATATGTATCATGCAAATCTATGATCATATCAGTTACTTTGAGTAGAGGGCGCTATTAAATTTTCTTAGTTTATTCCACGTTTTAATGTTTGGTGACGTTATGGCTACACCAGTACTATATTTAATTTTCTTCTTTTTATTTTCTACAAATATAAAAGGTAAGTTAATTTATCTCCCGATTTCTGCAAGGCTTTAAATTATGTCTTAACTTAATTTTAAATATTTGATTAGTATTATTTATTGCTTCGCTTTTGTTGATACGATGAATTTATGTTCATTAAAATTTAACGATCTAAATAAAAATTTTACAGGTGATACGTGTGAGAACCCAACATTTAACCCTAAAGTATATACCACAACTGATGGGACTGTTGTAACCGATGTTGCTTTCATTGCAGAATTGAAATTTTACAGGTGATACGTGTGAGAACCCAACATTTAACTCTAAAGTATATACCACAACTGATGGGACTGTTGTAACCGATGTTGCTTTCATTGCAGAATTCACCGTTTCTTGTCCAAATGGCGCAAAAGTAAGAATGAATTTTATATGACTAAATTTATTAAATTTTGAAGTGTGATCAAAGCAATAATTAAAAGTGCAATAAAAATATAGCATATAAATGAATATGTTGGTACCGAATATGTTTAATATCGAATAGAATAAAGTGGCATAAAAATCTATAGCAAAAATTGTTGGGAAGATTATAAAATCTAAAAACAAAAATATGCTTACTTATGTCCTATGTATATATGAGCACATATGACAAGTAATTTTCTGCTCTCTGTATGATAGTATATTTAAGTTTTTGATTGAATATTTCTACCGGTTACTGATTATAGATTTTCTGATTATGTTGGATGAATGTGTTGTGCTCTTGATAATACACAGTCATTACATGTGTGTATTTAAATTCAACACACTCCACTAATGATGTAAACCATGTTTGTTAAACTTTTTGTAAATTCACCAGTGACGTCACTGGTGTATTTGACACTGACCACATCAACCAGAGTATTTGTTTGGTTGACACTGGTGGATACAGACTTTGATGTCATTTTTTAAGATGGCTGCTTCCATGTGAAAAATAAATTTAAAGATTGGAGAATCAATTTATGGTCTGTCTGCTGATAATTCCACAGCAGATATTTTTTTGCATTTGAAAAAATAATTTCTATGTCGGTATTAAAAAACTGACTAGCAGCAGAAGACAAAATAAGATCCAAATAGTCATCCATCTTAATGTTCAAGGGTTGAATGGATTGTTATGATGATCATTTTAGATGTACATCAGTGGTGGAGAGTGTTGAATTTAAAAATGTGCCCTACTTCATGTTCTTCAAGCACAAACATGATCTATCAAGCCATCTTAATGCGCAAGGGTTGAATGGATTGTTATGATGATCATTTTAGATGTATATCAGTGGTGGAGTGTGTTGAATTTAAAAATGTGCCCTACTTCATGTTCTTCAAGCACAAACATGATCTATCAAAATGTGATGGATTCTTCAATACTACTTCATTTGAGAGAGACTGGCACAGCCAAACTATGATTTGTAGGCCAGATCTGGTTTGCAAAAGACTTGTTGAGATTATTGAGATTTCAGATTTTTCTTAATTCATGTTAAATGTAAAATAATTTCATATATCTCATTTATGAACAAAATTAGCCAATAGTACATTTTTTTTTAAATTTTGTATATCACATAACATACATACATACATACATACATACATACATACATACATACATACATACATCTTAGGTAAACAATGTAACAAAATTTGAAGATACTTTATATCAAAGAAACAACGTAATAACGATATATCACATATCATTGTAATGTTTAGTGGGGGTGTTGAATATTTTCTCATTTGCTCTTGAGACATACATGAATCAAGAGCTCATCTCTTGTTGCCTGCTTGTATGTAGCTTTTCTTAAAATAAAAAAAATTGATTTTCTAAAAAGAAGGTTTATTTTAATAGGGCTCCAAAAATCTCTCACATCTCAGGCCCTTTTAAGGCAAAATCCACTACTGAGTATGGAGTATATAGACTATGCAAATATTTTATAAATCTCCTTATTTTAAATATTAGTTAAGAATAAAAATTCTCCTTTATGTTTGCGTTTTTATTTTTTATTTTTACTATTTCTAGGGAAAAGTACTATCGCATAATTTTTATTAAGGTATTGTATGTAAAGTTGGGCAGACTTACTCTTAAAATTTTAAAATATTTATATTCAATCGTTCCAAAATTCTGATGTTAATGCCGCGAGAGCCAATTACACGTTTTAGAAGGAATTCTTGTAAAACGTGAACTCGTTCAATGGTTTTCAGAACATAATTACACTTTTAAATTAATATAAAATGTAAATATATATATATTTACATTTTATATTTATTTTAAATTATGACCCCAAAATACCCCCGCTACTTAGGGCGATTTTGACCCAGGATACTTTATTTCCTGTAGGGTCAAGGATAGTTTCCTGATAGGTCAAATAGTATGGGAACCTGAAACAAACAGACTGAAAAAATGAGATCAAAATGACCCACCTCCTAAGAGGATTTTGATTTAGGGTTCACTATATTACCCACAGAGATGTGAGAAATTGCTATGCAAAGTTTGGTCTCAATTGGTCAAACAGTATGGGAGCCTGTGTAGAACAGACAGACAAACAAATGGTCATTGCATTTTATATTTATAGATATTCATTAAATTTTGTTATTGCTAAAAATTAATAAATATATCAAAACTTATACTATTAAAGAGATAAATGTACCAATAACTATTTTATCAATTTCATGTTTCCAAAATTATACAGTACGTCTAAGAATTTATGATAATTATTACTTTTTATATATTTTTCAGATATTATTTCGGGTTTTGCTGAATTATATTTTAAAGTAGAACCAAGTGATATTGTAGTTATGAAAGATGCTGCAGCAATATTAGATTGTGTTGCTATTGGAAATCCAAATCCAGTTATTGAGTGGAAAAAAGAAGGTGCTATTATGCAATTCATAGGAGAAACAAGAAGGTAAATTCTAAAAATTTTATTAATAACTAAGCCCTTTAGACCATCTTAGTGATTAATATACTATTGGAAATTTTATTTTAAATAAATATACAAAATTAAATTCATATTATTATTAATTAAAGAATTTATTTAAGATTAATCTATCAAAGTAACTAACGATAATACTACACTGCCTTGATAATAAGATATCTAATAATCATACTAGCACTAAAGGCAGGAACTTACACGAAAATTTAACACACTAGTTAATATGGTAGAAGCGCTTTCGATTCTTTATTGGAATCCTCCTCAGCTACAAACTCATTATAAAATCAAATTTTATAAATATCGATATATAGTATGTATGAGTACACAAACACAGCACATCCAGCCTATACTTTACATCTCATTCATAAGCTCTTGTTTTTTCCTTTCATTTATTTATTCACATTCTACACATCCTATTCTTCATTCATATTTTCATTTCCATGTTCTTTGTCCATTATCCAGACTGAAAGTCATGCCATATTCAATAGCTTATTAGCTTCAGTATTATTTATATGCTGTATTAGAGAATGCAATGTGCTTATGGTAAACTTTATAAGTTCAAAATAATTTTTTTATAGAATATAGAAAGCTTTTATCATTATTCACAAAGAAATAAACATGACAAGTTTTTTGGGATTTAAGTAGAATATACTGGTGAGTACATTTTAGGAGAAAATTATTGGTGATAGTGATTGCATGGGAACAAATAAAGATATGAGATAATATAAGACAGATAACTGTGAAAATTCACTTTTTACGATAGGGAATTTGTAATTAATTTTCACAATCATTTTATATTATTTATTTATCATTGAATTTTGGAATAATTAAATTATCATTATATAACTAATTTATTAACTAAGAATTTTATAATATGATGATATTTTTAGGATATGACACTTTATGCTGATATTAATGGAAAAGCTTTGCCTGTTATGAAATCCATGGATAATAATAGATATCAGGTAATTAGATATAATTAATATAATATCTAATATAAGAATATTTTCAGATTATCATATCAAAGTTCATGTAATACTTTCAAATATCTGAAATTTTAAGAAATTTATATTATTATATAAGCTCACCCTATGACTTCAAAGTTTAAAAATCAGTAAAAATTTGAAACCCATGTATAAGTTGACCCCCCAACTTTCAAGTATTAGAACAATATTATATTCATTGAAATAAATGGATAATTTTTTTATAATTTAAAAAATTTTCCAAATCCATTTAATATTGGAATAATAAGGCCACTTAAATAAAATTCCAGACTTATAGCATTGAAATGTCACAATGCAAAACTAAGAGATAGAGAGCAGGATGTGATTGTGTCACATTGCATTTTTTACAGTATGAGTTTTTTGTTAGTGTTTGTTTGGCAGAAAATATCAAAGAAATGTTAGTCTGTCATTTCTGAATTTCAACAAAAATATTTAACAAGATTTAAATGATAAAAATAGTCAATTAAAATGTACAACAAAAATTTTGTTCCAACTGACAAATGGAAAACCAATCATTGTGCATGATTTCTAGGAACACATGTCTGATATCTGAAATTGGCTGTAATATAATCATCTTTTATTTTTTAAATGATGAAATGTATCAGAAAATGTACATATTGTCAATCAGAATGATCACTATATAGAATGCTACATTTTCATTTAATATTAACTAATGATATGCACAGTAGTGGCCACCATGTTAGATTGGTCTATACATTTCTGATCTTATTTTAAAGTGCTCAATAAATTAATATTTTGAATGAATTTAAATATGAACAATCATTCATATCTGTGTATTTTTAATAATAAAATTGAGAAGAGATGGGTATTTTTTAGAAATAAATATGACATGCTACTACTATAGAATGTGCTAATAGTGCAACATATCTGATTTATATATTTTTGATCATATTTAATCAGTATTTGATATTTAAATACCTAAAAAATATTAAATTATGTACTATCGTACATATCTACATATTTTTAAGAAAAAATTGAAAGAATAAATAAGATAATGGTTTTATTAATAGATAAGTTGGACTGATGAATTGAGTAAAGTTACAGCAATAACATATCCAGTTAGAATTTATGATGATGAAGGATTTTCTATATTACGAAAGGTAAGTTTTATTAATCATTTATGTACAAAGTTTAATAATTTGAATTATTTTGAAACATTATATGTGATTAAATAAACAATGTAAATATAATTAAAAAAAATGGAAAACAATCAACTGCAAAAATTAATTTAGTAACCTTGCATAACTTCGTCCCACTTCTTACTTAAACATTAATATCTCAGCACAGATCAAAAGTGGAAATATATACTGTAATAGATTTGAAGAACTTTCGGCTTTATTAAGCCATCATCAGCAAATATATGATATTAATACTGTATTGCTGATGATGGTTTAATAAACTAACTTCAAATCTATCATATATTTCCACTTTTGATCTGTGCTGAGTTATTAATGTTTAATTTAGTAAATTTAAAAACAAGATTTAAGGGAAATAAATGCATTTCAAGAAAGATATTATATTTGTCAGTTTATAAAATTACTTCAGTATAGAAGATAACCCTAATTTTGGAAAAGTAAATTTAAGAAAAAACTTATCATTAACACAATGAAAATTTAATAAAAATAAAATTCAAAAGCTAATAAAGAAAGATATAGAATTATTATTATTATTATTATTATTATTATTATTTAAATATTATTCAGATTTGGTACTGACATCATTACAGATCATCTTTATCCTCAACATGATTGTAATCATCATGAAGTTAAAGAGACATGTTTAAGTGCTTTCTGGGGTTTTCTTTATAAACGTGTCAAGATTTAGTTGAATATCTCATTTTTTTTCTTTTCTTGATAAAGATTGCTAAAACTTGGCTGTTACTATAGTTCCTACGCGCTCCCGTTGTTTGAAAATTTTCGGCCAATCAGTATCACGAGCTCTATCGATGACGATAGTAATATGGCGGAAGTTCGAAGTGAAAAAATGAAGAATGTTTTAAATTGCACTTAAAACATTTAATATATTCTTTAAATTATATTTCACTCAATAATAATTCAAATTAAATAGGGAGGATTCTACAACCTATGAAAATTTAACGCATGCACAAGAAGAGGAGGCCTAGATTCTAAACCTGGCTAGTGGCTGGTCTAAAAATATACTTTAGAAATCAGTTTTCTAGACCTCAACTGAGCCATGTCTACTAAGATGCTACGTTTATGCAATGCAAATTTTATAAAATCGTGGTTCAGACCGCAGGCGATGTTTAGAATACGTTTAAACAATCGGCCCAAACTGTTTTGACCTCTTGATCGGAACAACACAATAGTGAATACGATTAAGTCTGCTGTTGTGGGAAGTAATGTGTGTCCGAGAATGTAGAGTGAGCTACAACACTTTGGAGCGTTCTTCATGTAAGAAAATTTTTTCTTATCGACAAAAATATTTAAAAAGTTGAATTTTAAAAAATGTGCGAAATAGCAAATTGTGCGAAAGTCGAGGGACGCCTGTAATATATTTAATGATTTATGAGGATGCCACATCATAGGGCATTGGATAATAGGTGATAGTTTGTGCAGATGAGTTGTGCTATCTAGAGAGTGATTGATTACATTTAATGAGCAGAATACTTCATTATATACTGAATGCATAAAACATATAGAATAACAGTGTAGTTTCTAGTTCATTGGATGATGATAGAATCTTCTTTTTTATTTTCATCAGATATACAATGAGTTTGAAGTTTTTTAAAGAAAGATTGAAAGGTGGACTTCTTATATTTAAGAGGATCTTTGAATTAGGCCAGAATAAGTATGGGGGGTTTCCTATATACCTTAGTTTTATATTGCCCCTGTATTACTTCTATGTAGACATCCAGGAAATGTACCAATGTTATACATTTTGTTCAAGGTTTAAGACCAAACCCACATTCTGATGGGCAAATCATCAGCTAATTCTAAAGATCTTATCCTCACCTAATCACATAATAAAAGATAAGTAAGGATAAATTGTATGGATAGGTGAGGATAGATCTTTAGAATTAGCCAATATTGCACAGTATGTCAGAAAAATAATGGAAGTTTTTAAATTTACAGGAAACTACTAGCACTATCTATTGAAACAATATATAATCTGAAAGCTGTATATCTTCTCTGTAAAATGAGACTGCCATCATTAGAATTGATCAATGGATTGTCAAGCTATAGCGCTTAAAGTGACAGTACCTTTTATCACCTCGTCACGGATCGATCAATGGATTGTCAAGCTATAGCGCTTAAAGTGACAGTACCTTTTATCACCTCGTCACAAAAACACGATGGAGCAAAGAGCTAATATCAAATTTTGTTTCAAGCTTGGTAAAAGTTTTACAGAAACATTTGAATTGATGAAAAAGTTTATGTTGATGATTGCTTATCCCATACACGTGTTTGAGTGGTATAAGCAATTCCAGAATGGTCGTGATTCTTTGGAAGACGACCCAAAGCCAGGCTGGCCAAAAAAACAAAAATTGCGATGAGTTGGTGGAAAAAGTGCACGAAATAATCGCCTATGATGCGAATTTGACTGTGAGATGGATAGCAGAGGAATTAAATACAACCAAAGACATGATTCACAAAATTTTGACAAAGGATTTAAACAAACAGAAAGTCTGTGCTCGGTTTGTTCCTCATGCCTTGAATGAGGACCAAGAAATCGCTTGCGTTGGACATTGTAAGGACCTTATTAAAACAGCCAGACAGAACTGCATATTCCTGGAATCAATTATAATTGGTGATGAGACTTGGTGCTTCAAGTATGATCCTCAAACAAAATGCCAAAGTGCTATGTGGAAGTCCCCAGCCTCTCCAAAATTGAAAAAATATCTTATTAAAACAGCCAGACAGAACTGCATATTCCTGGAATTAATTATAATTGGTGATGAGACTTGGTGCTTCAAGTATGATCTTCAAACAAAATGCCAAAGTGCTATGTGGAAGTCCCCAGCCTCTCCAAAATTGAAAAAATTGCATTTCCAGAAGTCACGAGAGAAGAATGTTGATTTGTTTTTATGACTCTAAAGGTATTATACTTCAGGAATTTGTACCATAGCATCAAAATGTCACTGGTGAATATTATGTGGGTGTTATGGAGTGTTTATGGAAGAGAATCGTTCAAGTGAGGCCCAAATATCAAGTGCCAGGAAGTTGGTTTTTGTTGCATAATAATGCACTACATCACAGGACCGTCGCTGTTTGTGAATTTTAATTTTTGGCGAAAAAAACAAGTCTAATGTGCTTCAACATCCTCCGTGTGACTATTTCCTGTTCCCAAAACTCAAACTGGCCATGAAAGGAGCATTTTATGACAATGTTACACAAGTCCAAGAAGCTGTGACAAGGGTCATTGAGGCAATTCTGAAAATTGACATAAAAAAATCCATGCTAGCATTGGTTGAACATGCCCAGTAGTGTATTGATGCAGAAGGGATGTATTTTGAATAAAAATAAATAATTTTGGCAAAATAACTAATTGTGTTTTTTTATTTTAAAAGTTCCATTATTTTTCCGACGTACTGTATGTTTGCCTTTCAGAATGCAGGTTTTGCTATAAAGCTGGTTTCTTGCAATTGTGGAATATATTGAAAAAATGTCACTGTACTTTTCATCTTATTTTTGCACAGAGAATATGAATATGTAATTATTTTCCATTTCTTACTGAATACCCTCTTACACAATATTAATATGATATGTAATGATAGAAAATAGTTTGAATAGTAAAGTACATATATTACCTGCATAAAGTTTTTGAAATATTTGCTTTTTAATATTATGTTTGATAATTTATTGCATTGAAAGCAATAAGTTAAAATCATAATTTAATCTATCAAAGCTTAATAGAAAAAAAAAACATTATGTTATATTGTATAAAACTAAATAAAGTGTCTTTGTGTGATGAGAAAATAATTATTATAATATATATAAATATTTGATTATAACTAGCCAATTAGCAGGACTTAAAAATTATCCTTCAAAATTAATTTTGAAGGATAAAGCTGAAGAGGGAATATAAGAATTCCGAAAGCGCTTCTTTGAACTTTATAAAAGCAACTTATCTGTAAGTAAATTAAGTCCTGCTAATTGGCTAGTTATATTCAAATATTTATATAAACTAAAGTAAGCAGTGAATGAAATAATTTAGAAATTATTATAATATTGAGATCTAGCATAACAAATATGGTACATTAGATACAAGATGTAATATGTAATTCATTATGAAGCCAGCAGTAATCATTAATTATCCCAACAACATAGAGCATATTTTCAGTATAGAATCTTTATACAATATATGTATAGATACATATGATATAATGATCTTTATTTTATTCTTCTAATACACATAATACTTACTAAACTATTTGAGTTTAAAAGTTATTGAGAAATTTATTTTAAAATTGTATAATTTCAGGCACAAAGAAATGGAGAAGATACAAGCAATATTAAACCTCTCTTTTTATTAAATATAAATCATGCTGTAAGTACATTGAATCATAGTTGATTTATTTTTAATTAGAAATGCTTATTATTTATAGTGAAATTTTAATCAGAAAAAAGAATATTAGAAACTTTTATCATATTGAAATTATGCAATACTAATTAAAAAATGAGTCATGCAATACTAAAAATGCTAAAACTATTAATGAACTTTGTCAACAAACCTTTCACATTAAAAATATATTAAACTTTATTGTATATTTTGTTTTAATATAAAATCACTAGTTCTATGTCCTATTCAATCCTATTCACTGCAAGATAAATGTAAACTAAAGGCACTTTCAAACTTTTAAATGCTTCAGATTGCAAGTTTGATATAGTGTTATAAGTAATTTGAAACATTCTTTTATTTTTTATTACTTTTTATATAAATTGTGGTGGATTTTACAAATTGGATAAAAAGTACATAAGTTAAAATGACTGAACTTTTTATAAACACTTTTGTTAGATTGCAATTTCAGTAATTGTAAAAATAATCTTAACACACTGATATCTAACCAGGGAGATGCAGGGTCAAATTTAGGTTATCATAATGGACTGGTATTTTACAATGTTTTTCAATTTGTTTGTTGTTTTAAATAAACTAGTCTGATTACTTTTTGGTTGAAGAAAAGTTTTGGTTTTTTTTTTTTTCTTAAGCCTGGAACATACCGAGACTTTTCTGCGCAGATTTGCAGAAAAAACATTGAAGAAAAGTTTTGGTTTTTTTTTTCTTAAGCCTGGAACATACCGAGACTTTTCTGCGCAGATTTGCAGAAAAAACGGCAAAAAGCAGAAAGAAATTTATGCGTATCGAAGCAGAAACAGGGCAGAAAATTGACATTAGCACAGCTCAAGTTTTTCATTCTGCTTGAGGTTTCTGCCTAACAACAATTGTAGCATTGTTTACATATGACGTCATATACATTTAAAACGTGGCGGAAAGTAAGCAATGATTGTCTGCTGTAAATACTGAGATGATTATCGAAAACATAAGAAAATATTCCTGTCTTTATGACAAAAAGAACAAAAA
>AYEL01080782.1:0-80347 GCA_000484575.1 Olivierus martensii
GAATCTCACAAAGCAAGAACCAATTACCATATTTTCCATAGAGTTAATACTTCGATTAGCGCGAGAAATTCGTGGAACCAATTATTCGCGCTAATCGAGGCCTACCTGTATAGTTTTAAAGCAGTCTTTATGAATATCCATCAGCATACGGCATATATTAAATATATATCATTCTGAAAATAACTTCCGATCACATTTGCCAGACGCAGAGAAATTATATATTCATAAAATTATAATAAAATGTAATGGAAATATAATATAAATAATGATTTCCTTTTAAAATGAAAATATTTCATATTTAAAAAATATTTGAAATTATTTTTAGAATATATTTATAAATATCAGTTTGCTAAATATAAAAAAAACACAAGGTGCTGCTTTTTGTTTCTTAACTGCAGCGCATTCCGCCACGATTTTACATCCTCTGTTGATCGATAATCACAGTTAAAATTGTGAAAAGTAAGCCATAATACCATCTTTCTTTTTCTAATTTTGTAATTTTAAAATTATAAAAATGGTTAAAATTGTGAAAATAAGCCATAATACCATCTTTCTTTTTCTAATTTTGTAATTTTAAAATTATAAAAGAAATATAGTCTTTTAGTTTACTTTTCACAAAGTTATCCATCATTATCGATCGACAGAGGATGTAAAATGGCGGCGGAATGCACTCTACTCAACTTAACTGCATTTGTATGTGTGTCACCTGTTATATTTTGCAGAAAACAGAACCAAAGCAGAATGAAACTTTTCTGCATTCTGCTATTCTATGCAGAAAAGTGTCGGTGTGTTCCAGGCTTTAAAAATCAAGAGGCTTTATTTCATATAAGGGAACAGAAATGAATTTTTGTACTATATTTCATCAATTTGTAATTAATTATTGAAAAAGTGGGTATTGGCAGTTACTCTACACTGCAACAGTAAAAGGTGAAGAATTCCTTAATTTTTAAATATTTTATTATAACTGTAAGTAATTATATTTTATTAGGAATGTAATAAATTCTTCATAATAAACAAATTAATATTTGTTAAATACAGATTAAATTAAATTTTATAATGATTTCATACATATTAAAATATTGTATTGTTTATTATTGTTTATAAAAAAATCGAATTTTTGATATAAGAGAGAGAAATTTTTATTAAACTATAACAAACAACAACATCATATATAAGAACAGATTCTGGTGAAGAATTGTGTGAGAAAACTCAATGAATCCAGTTTTAAGTAGAACTGTGTGATATATCACACAGTTAAAACTGTACTTAAATAAAAATTTACTGAAAGAATTGAGGATGGCTTGTAAATTCCGAAAACATCTCTCATATTAAAAAGGTTTTTTTAAAAAAAGCTATCTTGGTCTGCTTAAAAGTTCTTGGAAATAATTAGAAACTTTAGAACTATGTGATGTTGGGGAGTGAGCATAATTTTGAGCAACTGGTATGCTATACAGTGCTGGACACCAATGTGTTAAAAGTTTTTATCTAGTATTAATATAAAAGTTTTGTGTTTTAAGTATTATAAATATTATTATTATTAATACTATAAACATGAATACTAACTAGTAAAATTATAAAGTACAAATAAAAAAATTAAGACCTTAATATGCAAAATTATCATCCTCGGATGCCATGTGTCTCATGAGACACACGGCATATGAGGAGTTTAACTGCATTAAAATTTTATTAAATTTATTTTTCTGAAAAATTAATTAACATTTTGGAAAACATTGTACATTTTTTCAAAAACTTGCATGCTTAAAGACCCAATGAGTCCTATAAGACACATCAAATTTAAAAAAAAACTAACTATGAGATTTTGAAAATTACATATTTTATAAACAAACATGATTGTATGTGTCAATAAAACTCAAAATTTCCCAAAATAAATAGGTTTTTTTTTTGTAGTGGATCTGAGGAGGTTATGTTTCACATTTTCAAATTTAAATTATTTCAGCATTATTTAAAAATTGTTTTAACTATAATTTAATATATAAATTAAATTATTATTTCTGATAATTTGTTAAAAGAAGACTTTATTATTATAAACTGTAAGTTTAAATTTCCACATTAATTATTTTAATAAATTTTAATTTCATAAAACTGATTTTATAAAATAATAGTAATTAAATTTACAAAAATAAGCAAATTGAAATTAAGTAAAATACAAAAATGTAAAACAAAGTAATTTAATTATATATCTATATAACTTTGTATATGTCTATTAATAAAATGCAATAGATTTTTGTTTAACATCTGAATTAAGTTCCTGAAAATCATAACTTTAATTGAAAAGATGTTAAAATACTTTTGAATTCAAAAATCCTATGGGCCTAGTCATGTCCATAGAATGCTTTCTTTCTGTTACTAAAAAGAATATTATTTGGTAAAATTTGCCATCTAATAATTACTGTATTGTTCAATATAAATTTTAATTAGAAAATGTTATATAGCAGTTACTTATCATGATTTATGGGAAAACTATTTGGTAAAATTTGCCATCTAATAATTACTGTATTGTTCAATAATGGATTGAAATTAAATAAAAGCATGGTTTAATATAAATTTTAATTAGAAAATGTTATATAGCAGTTACTTATCATGATTTATGGGAAAGGTAATCAATTTTTAAGAAAAAGCATCTGATTGGCTAGATTGATTGTGTGAAAACCTTCAGCTTTCCACATAGCCAATCCATCTAACCAGGTATATTTTAGTCTGGAGAATATGGGTTTGATTCTCAGATGCCATTCCTTGAAAAATTTATTCAGCAGATCTGCACCCAGCCAGTTGATCCCTGTCCTCCACAAACTGGTTGATCTCTCTGCAGGGATTAGCAGCCTGTGGAAGGACTAGTTTCACCCTTCACTTACTACTGTACTATTACTTAATTCAAGATTGTTTATCCAGCCCGCAGCAGGAAATAATTGCCCACCCCTGCATTAGTCCCTTCTCATCTTGGCTACAAGGTTGTCAAAAAGTTGTCAAGATATTTATGACCAATCATATAAAGGAGCAGCCGAAGCTTTTGGAAGATAGAGTGAGAGAAGGGTCAAGATATTTATGACCAATCATATAAAGGAGCAGCCGAAGCTTTTGGAAGATAGAGTGAGAGTATCAGTGTCTTCAAGAACATTTCATAAATGCTCAGTTAGATATAATTCAATAGATTTGATTGGACAATCCATTTAATCAGTTCCTGTTCATCAAGATATTTATTCTCAACATGGTACATATGTGGATGAATATTATTTATCTGCCAATATGAATTCTGAGCCTAGTGCAATTTCAAAATGCTAACTTTTGATGGTTTATATCTTATACCCCTCCAGATTTGTTTCCAATCTGCATTTGAATTTTATTCCAGTAACACAACAAAATTCTATTCATAAATGAGTTCAGATTCAGTTTGCAATCTGTTTCCAGATGTATCATCTGTTCTGTACAGATTAATCTTTCTGGAAACAGATTGTAAACTGAATCTGAATTCATTTATGAACAGAATTTTGTTCTATCCTTTTCTGAATTGGAGACAAGAACATACAAACTGCTGATCTTCTAACTTACACATACATAGAACATTTCATAAATGCTCAGTTAGATATAATTCAATAGATTTGATTGGACAATCCATTTAATCAGTTCCTGTTCATCAAGATATTTATTCTCAACATGGTACATATGTGGATGAATATTATTTATCTGCCAATATGAATTCTGAGCCTAGTGCAATTTCAAAATGCTAACTTTTGATGGTTTATATCTTATACCCCTCCAGATTTGTTTCCAATCTGCATTTGAATTTTATTCCAGTAACACAACAAAATTCTATTCATAAATGAGTTCAGATTCAGTTTGCAATCTGTTTCCAGATGTATCATCTGTTCTGTACAGATTAATCTTTCTGGAAACAGATTGTAAACTGAATCTGAATTCATTTATGAATAGAATTTTGTTCTATGTTACTGGAACAAAATTCAAATGTATCCTTTTCTGAATTGGAGACAAGAACATACAAACTGCTGATCTTCTAACTTAAACACCTATTTCATTAATTCTTCTAATCACAATACTATATACTTTGAAATTCTCCTTCCAGTGACTTCAGTAAGTTCAGAAACAAGTTGAGAATGGAGCATACATTCATGATGCTTAATGATTATTTGCAAATAATGATCATGTCAAGATCTTGTGGAAGGAGGACACCCTTTAATAGGTTTCTAATGATGTCTCAAATATCTTGAAACTGATGGTTGATATTTTATATATAGTATTAATACCACCATATTTGATTCAACTTCTTGGCCATATCAATTTAACTTAATCCCATCTCCATATAAACAATAGCATGTCATTATAAAGAATCAGCTAAATCAGTGGTCTCAAACTCGCAGCCCTCAAAGCAATTTTGTACAGTCCACAAAGATATTTTAGCTATTTGTTTAAATATGTGTTACAAACAGAAAATTTTTATTATTATTATTTTTTCCATTTTTACACCCCTTTCCAATCAGTGAGATTACTAAGGGTAATGCTTACACGTAACCATTTGGCCATGTGGCTACTACAATTGGAAAATTATTATAATTTAACGTAAATAAAATAACAATGTAATGTTTTAAAGCATACTGATCTTAACTTGCATTGTGCTATCAGTAAAATATTTTCCTTTTATTGTAATTTTGTTTAAAATATTTGGCTCACATGCAATTTGAGTTTTGAGACTACTGAGCTTAAATGATTCTTGTTAGGATTTTATAAGATTCATAGTTTCAAAAATGAAAAACAATCGGATTTCAGCCAAAACAACTTTTATAGAAATTTAGATGTACATATTGCTGATAATATGCGACATTCAAAACATTATTTACTCTTCAGTATGCTTTAAATACCTATGGCGTTTCTAGATTTAATATTAATATATATATGAAAAATGATTTGTAACTTTTGTCCTCCAGTATACTTTAGTGATAGTATTCGTCACTCATACTAGCATGCCAAACTTTGTTAACAGATATTTCATATCTTTCATTGTATCTTTTGATACCAGTTTTCATTATTGTGAGAATAAAAAAACATTATATTATCCAAGCTTATGATAATATGTTTGAAATATTTTATTTTATGTACCCATCCATTGTTAGTTAATAGAGAAATAATTTATACAGTCATACCCCAATAAGACGCCCCCTGTTAGGCTGCCACCCTCGCTGACTGTCAAGAAATTTGGTGGAATGGATCTTCTCTATGATAATGGAATAGGCAAACCTGATAATAGAAATCCATCTGCCATCTGCCAATAGAAATGCCTAAACAAATATTCCTCTTGGTATTGAATATTTGTCCTCGTTAATCTGCCAGAGATAATTTACATCCTGAAGTTCATCAGTACTGTATATACAGTATTAAAAGCTCTCTGGATTTATTTGTAATCTGCGGGTGGGAGAGAGGGAATTAATGGTTAATAATGTCTCTCTTTAAGCCTGGTTCACACCTAAGTTGTATAAAATTTAAGATCAGTAAGAACCAGATCGTTTCCATCGTTTATTGCATACCGAGCAAATAAGGACACTGTACAATAAGCTGTGTACATTATGTTTTACAGAGAACTCAAAGTAGAGGATCAGAACAGCAGATGAACATATTTTCTCTATAGTACACTAAATATACTGTAAAGTATAAGTTTTTTAGACATGTTCAGTTTGAATGCTAAAAATAAGTGTACTGTATTTTATTAAATTTAATAAATTCGGAGTTCATTTTCATTTTTATAGTACACATGTTTTTGATAAACCGCCAACCCCGATTAGCCGCCAAAATCGTCCCCAAACAGATAGTGGCATTTTATCGGGATTTGACTGTATTTGATAAAATTTTGTCAAATTGGTTTGGCAGTGCTCACTGTAATTGAATAAATACAAATAAAAATTCAAATAAATTTATTGTATTTTTATTTTGCTCAGTGTTCTTTTTACAAAGTTTTTATAATGGTAATTTGTATTGTATTTAAGTAATTTTTCAGAATATTAAATCAAAAATTCAGATATTTACAATTTTATATACTAAAGAAGTTCCCCCTCTATGAGAAATTTGTTTTGCATTGGCAATGGGGAATAAGTTTTTCATAGTGTAAAAAAGATTTTCTAATGAAATTTTAAAGTTATAAAAATTATTGTTTAAAAGTAAATATCATCTTGATTTTGATTTATTATTCTAAAAATTCAGTTCAAAAATGATACAAATCTTCATTAGTAAAACTCTCTAAAAAGAAAGATAAAGAACTTTGTATTAAGCAAGGAAAACAATAGATATATTTGTGTTGGACAATATTTTTTGATTTCTTAATTCATAGATATATATATGTATACAGTAGTTCACCCGAAAAAGGGACATCCAGCCAGCCAGCCACGTTTGACTATTAATAATATGCTGATATGTTTTCTAGCATATTGAGGCCCCCTAAAATGGTGAGGCCCGGTGGAGCCACACCTCTTTTCCCTTTTTCTGATAGCCACTGACCGTATATATATATATAAAAATCGATATTTAAATTAATCGAAAAAATTCGAAGCAAGTACGACTACCACACCTCTTTTCCCTTTTTCTGATATCCACTGACCGCATATATATATATATATAAAAATCGATATTTAAATTAATCGAAAAAATTCGAAGCAAGTACGACAACCATCAAAATGTGCAAAACTTTTAAAACATTTTTACTTTAAGTATAAAATTAAAACGGTTTGTGTAACAACATTAATTCTAAACAGATATTGTTAGGAGGTATTATGAGATAAAAAGAATAATCCAATTAAATCATTTATTCATAACGGATCAGAAAACAATAAATAGGAAAAGTGGAATTGACAAAAGAGCCATTATAATGACTGTTGTGTGTGTCGTCACGACTGCTACTGTAATTGCTAGCATCTCATAGAATGGGTTAAATTGGTAGAAACATCGGTGCACTTTTCCTCCGTCCATTACCTGATGATACTCATGGACGAGTTAACAACCATTGCAAAGCTAGTCAATTATGAAAAGACTTTGCACCTGCGTTCACTTTTAAGGATACCTTCCTCTGTCACCAGGATTTTCAAATACGAAAATAGGATTAACTTACGAATATAAAACGAAATAGTATAAAACTGGCCAATGGGAGGACACTTTTCTACGCGTAATCCCCCGAGTAAAAAATAATTAATGTCAAATAATCGATTAATAAACGAGCTAAAATTTTTTTTTTATAATTATAATTAAATAATGTACAAGCTTACTAGGCACTGCATGTGTTTTTTTTTTTTTTTAATCAGAAAAAATTGTTTTCATAAATGTCGCCATTGTCACCAACGTGGTAATCAAAAATACGCTCGAATTTAACAGGCTACTTACGGCTTTTAGTTACGTCTTTACCAAGAATTATATACATATTTATACAAAACCTGACCACATAATATGCGGCCCAGTACCGATAACAACTGTACCTATAGGCTATCCTCTCGACACACCAGAGAATTGGCGAACTGCCAACAAACGTCTATTTTCTTTGCATAGTTACATTGTGAATTTTAAAAATGTTCACCATCCTCCCTCCCCCCATTTTCTTTTTTTGACATTTCGACTATCGTGTTAGATTCTATGACGCATGTGACCATCTTTAAGTAGAACTCTAATAAGGTTTTATATATATATATATATCAGTTAAAAATTTAGCGGAAGAAGATAATTTTTTTCATGAAAATGATTTTTGATGGCGATTTTAAAATTCAATTTTATTAAAAAATAAATAATAATAAAACTAGAATGCGAATTTCTGTTAATAAAACTAGACGAATTAATAAATTTAATTTATGTATTTGTTTATTTTTAACTGCTGGTAGATTATTATTATTATTTTTTTTTTTTATGTAGAAAGCTGCATCCTCTCCTGTTTGCCATTAAGTGATTACTAAGAAATATGTAGGACTATGGTTATTATCTCATACTTTGGCGTATTTGCATGCATTTAAGAGAGATTATTGTAGTAAATCGTTGCTGTATTCTACCATGCTCGTTTAATCAATTTATCTCTTGGAAATTCTTTAGTGTGACCTCGTAATTTCTCCCACTATGGATTTACTTAATACGCTATAATATTTTTTTTTTAAATTTTCTTCCTATTTTTTTTTTTGTTTATTTGGGTTGTGTTTCGAATGTAAAGAATTGACTAAAGGATGATGTTTTTATTCGAAAAATGTTCGACCTAAGAAGGATGTGATCTAAGAGATTTTTCTTGGAAAAATGACCCTGGAGAGTTTTTTTTATTTTTCCTAAACTATTCTCAAGGATTTATTCTGGAAAAAAAAAAAAATATATTCCTTTGACTATTTAAAGTGTTATTCTCGAATATTCGAAGAAATAATATCGTTTTTCACAGAAATTTCTATTCTTGAAAGATTTTTATTCATGGGATATACTCTCATCTTTTCCGATATTCTTAAAAGTTTGATTCGAAAAATATATTCTGAGCGATTCCCCACTCGAAATATGTCTACATGACATTTATATTGAATATTTGAGGAGCCGAATATGCAAAGAAAACTTGCATAAAATTGAAAAAAGTGTGGTATATATATATATACATCAAGACCCGTGAGAAAATAACGGGTATAAACGACGTACCTATTACTTCACGGGCAAGAATACATTCTTTACTCTTTCACTTTGCTAGGAACCCCTGCAGGGAGTTACTCATTAACGCCAAACCCAGAATCATCTCCATTATCATCCATTAATATCAGTTCGCACTATAGAGAAGTCTGTCACAATAAAGATCTACATCCCTTATGTCTCACCGCTTTCCGTCATCCCTACTGGCTTCCTGCAGGGGAAATCGGGATCGAGTTGACGTCAAGCTTTCACAACACAAATGGAACTATAACGAATCCATACATCCATTATTCTCTCTCACGTGTAAATTCTACAATTTACACTTTAACTACAACAAATTTATCATCGACACCAAACCTGTATACGTATAAATATGTAATATTTTCTTCGTTTTTTTTTTTTGGTAGAACTCCTGCCAGAAACTAATGAATCAATTCTCGGTTAATTAAGATCGGAAAAAAAACGAGAGATGTAGGACAGGTCTAAATTAAATTACGGCCTTTAAACTAGAAATTAATCTAGTTTATGTAGGGCCTATTGATTGCGTCATCGAGCTTACTTGACCTTAATAAAAAATCGCATTTGGAATATTAGATCTATGCTATCTATTCTTAAAAAAAAAGAAAAAACAGGAGCAGGAATTAACTCGTCCACTTTGGCACAAAATTTCCATTAGAGATTAAACTGTAGCTTAAAAAAAAAAAAAAAATCTACTCATTTTAATAACTGGTAAACATCACGAAACATGGCCGACTCGGATCCACAACTATGTGAATCGTAGATGGTCGTACGGGCAGAGAGGATATGTTAAAAAAAAAAAAAGTCGAACTTGAATCAAATATTACATTAAATATAGTGTTGGGCACAGGAAATGAAACGTTCTTGAGCTCAGACAGGAGGTCCTACGTTGGATAGATTCTCTGTGGTCTAGTAATTACGTCGTTCTCTCTAATTACTCGCAGGGGAAGAGATGAGGTCACATGGTGGTGTTGAAGCTTTGTTGAACTGACGGAGACTGAACATGAGTAACGTCCGTTAGCCATTTCCTTTCTATAATATCAAAATCTGTTTCAACCTAATTATGGGGATTGTAGCTATGCTTTGTTCTATAGGAAGTTGATAGTATCCACTTGGCCTAAAATCATCTACGTCTACTCGATATAAATTGCTAAACAAGGCAAACATGGCCTTAAAATTATGTATTATAACATTCCATGCGTTTATTAATTAATGATATATGCCTATCTACATTATGTATCGGGTTCAGTTTATAATTTAAATTAAATTAACACACACTGTTAATGATTTATAAATTTATATTTAATGATGGAGCTTTTTTAAAATAATAAATTAATTAATTCTTGTTTTAATTTATCGATTAACTGTGGATATTGACTGCCCCCGTTATATTTCGATTTTAATCGTGTAAAATCGATTATAATCGTGTTAAAAATCGAAATATTTAACACGATTTTAATACTATTATAACACGATTTTTATTATTTAATTTATTCGTTTATTAATATATATATATATAAAACGGAAAAATCCGAATAATTTAAATAATTCTTAAGTTTAATTTTTATTTATTAAATCAAATAAATAGACGTCTTAAAAATTATGTTAAAAATATTTAAAAAGTATAAAAAATATTTGTGACTAATATATTTTGTAGTACTGAAAAAAATGCAATCTTGAATTTGAGTAAATTTAATTCTAAGAAATGTTAACAAATTATAAAGGAAAAGTTTATAATACAACTAGCTGAGAATTGTTTATATTGTGTAAAACTATATAACTTTTCAACTTCAATAATCCCACATGGACAATTTTTTGTAGCTGTACAACTACAGAAAATTGTCCATGTGGGATTCTTCAAAAACTTTTTCGTTAAATAGAAACACAATATCTCCAAATTGTAACTAGATATAATTTTGTTTCTCCAACTTTGATAAATTAATACATAGATAACGTTTAATATTACTAATTTCCATTACCTTTATTTAAGTACATTATAATACATGTACAATATCTTATTTATGTACAGTAGTATTTTTTCTCAATGATATTCATTTTTTTTATTGGATCGATTGAGAAAGCTATCTGTTGAATAACTAAATGAATAAATCATGTTATTAAGTTTTAATTTTTGTCATAATTAAAAATAATAGTAATGCTCTGTATATTGTTTTCTGAACCTTTTCTCGAGATAGATGATGATAATTTTTTTTAAATGCTTCTCTCGATTTATCTCTATATCTTTGGTATTTTTATTGTCTTTAATTTCGTGTCAAAAACAGTCTCATTTGTAAATCTATCTGTAATTTAATATTAATAATAAATTTGAAATTAATATTTAATTTATAAAAAAATTATCATTACTTTGTAAGGAATTAGATTCAATGGGCATTGTTTAATTGAGATAATTTGACATTTTTTATATATATCCTTAGACAATGTCATTCTTTTAATAAACCAATACATTATAATTATGCAATGCAAAGATTTAGCTTAATTAAAACTTTAATCGTGTTAAAATTTATTTCAAAGATTAATTTTTAATTGCGAAAACATAAATTTCTATATAAAAACAAATCTTAAATTCTTATTGTTAAAATCGATATTAAATGTTAAAATGTTGCAAAGTTTAATCCCGATTAATTTTACATTTAAAAATATATCTAACTTCATTATTTTTAATTACTGTATATTCAAGATTTAATCGTTTCAAACATTCCTTTGAAGAAAATAATTTATAATCTAGATAGAATGATTCCTGATACGTAGTACGTGCTGAAATGGGGAAACTTTATCTGTCAATTGCAGATATCAAAATGTTTCTTACCTTTTTTTCGAACGAATTTTCTTTCAGTTCGACTCAAGGAAATTTAGTTTCTTTACTACTCTTAAATATTTTCAATAGTCTCCAAATACACATTTCTGCTAAAAAATCACTTGATATCTTATTAGATGATATAGGAAACTTTACTAGACTTATTTTGTAGGAGTCTAATACCTTATAAAAGTGCAAATCCTGGTGGATGGGATGAAAACCTTCAATCGATGGATGATTATCGTATTTCAAAAGTATTTTTTTATTTTTATTTTTTAATCAAAATCTTATTAAACGAATTTTAAAATAATTTAAACTTGTTTAAATGATTATATTTTATCAATGACACTCTAAATGATAAAATTAAATCAAACTCGAGTGACATTTATTGCAAATATTAACTTTGCACTAATGATTAATTTGATCTTTGAAATAGAAAAAAAAAATTATTTTCGTAATAATTTTTTTAAGATTTTCGAAATTTTTGTTTTTATAAAAGTTCACACTTTTATTTGCCAGTTTACATAAAAAAGTATCTCTTTGGTTAAAATAAATATTTGAATTTGAAATTGCGAAATATAAAAATTTCATTCTGTATAATTTAGCATTTTTTATATAAACAAATTTAAAGATATTCAGCCAAAGAAATGTTGGTTGAACATATTTATTTGAAAAATAGCACAATAATATAATATATTGTTTTTCAAGAGAAAAG
The DNA here is from genome assembly GCA_000484575.1 of Olivierus martensii. Lineage (NCBI taxonomy): Eukaryota > Metazoa > Arthropoda > Arachnida > Scorpiones > Buthidae > Olivierus > Olivierus martensii. The sequence continues at coordinate 12,201 of AYEL01080782.1, forward strand.
TATAAATAAGATGTAATTCATGAATATTTAAGTATAAAAAATAGCAGACATAGAAATGTAAATCAATATAAAACATCGGCTAAACAAACAATATATATGTCTTACAATTATTATTTATTGTCAAACTTATCAAACAATCTATTTATTATGAATTACCAATCAATTTGAATTTTCAAAATACAAATACTTTCCAAATAAATTAATAAAAATTGTCTTCAGAAAACTGTCTACAAATAAATATAGAAAAATATTTTTCCCTGATTTTTTTATATAATAAAAATAAAATATAAAAAATATTTGAATAAATTATATTTATAAATTTTTAAATAAGGTAAACCTAAATTTTAATTGATAAAAAGAAATAAAAATGTATAATGTTGATAGCTCGAGTTATAAAATTAATATTTTGATATAGTCGAGTAATAAGAATGATTAAAACAGTCGTAATTCCAATTATCATAATCATAAAACAACAATCAGATGAATCAGTATTAATTCTCTCATTATTTTCTCTTATGAATGCAGCAGATTATGCTTTACAGAAGATATATGTATCGATATTAATTTAAGCTTTAATGCATTTTACATCTGGTAATCATAAAATTTACAAACTTTAAATATTTCGGAGACTTTAAAAACAAAATTATTTTAATGTTTGTATTAAATTAACGAATGAATTTATTTTATTATGTATAATTATAATAAATTATAATTATTATAATGTCGGAAATAAAATTAAGTCGATTTAAAAATTTCGCTTTAATTAAATATGTTTTAATTAAACGAATTTAATCTGTTGAAATTAAATAAAATTTTCGAAATTTTTACTTAAATTCCAGTGCTAAAAAGAAATTACATACTACTACATTTTTTTCCTATATGTACATTGAGTTATTCATATGTTGAAAAATAAAATATTTTTATTTTGGTGGCTCAATTTGAAACACGAAACAAACTTTGTCAATATATCTTTACAAATGATAGCGATAGTATTAGCGTCAAAGAGATTTATAAGACGAATCTTTACATTAGTTATGATAGTAACAGCTGCACACATTTCTAACATTGCCCTATCTTCATCTGTTTATCGTATGACCCACATGATCCACTATCATACAATATGAGATATTACGTGTCTCCTCTATAAAATGATGCAGTACATCCTTTCCAAACAATAATATATACACTATATGTATTTCTCCTAAATAAAAATATTTAAAATAAATTTAAATTAATTTTTTATATTAATTTTTAAAAACTCAGCTACAGAAACAGTTTTAAAATTAATTAGAAAAATAAAAAGAAACTATCTTACTTAACATTTTTTGTTTGTGTTTAATTAAGAAATTACTTCGATTACCAACACTAAAATAATAAAGGAATAAAACTGCTAAATTATTAAAATTTTATTCATTATTTATAAATAAATAATGTTTTCTACATATTTTTTAATAAAGGAATAAAACTGCTAAATTATTAAAATTTTATTCATTATTTATAAATAAATAAAAAATGTTTTCTACATATTTTTAAATAGAAAACGACATAATTACCATTTAAAAATTATTTTAAATGATAATACAGACTAAAATAAATAATTTTAATTCTCTATTGTAAACTGTAACTTATTTTATATAAATTTACTATTATAGAAAAATTGAATTATAAAAATTTTCTAACAAAATAATTTTTAAATTAAACAGTTAGAGAAGCGTGATGAAATCTTTAGAGAATAATAAATTATTTATTGTTATCCTAATATAATATTGTCAGTTGTAAATTACTGTAATTAGAAACGGATTCTAAGTCAACAATTAATTAATTTCCTATTTAAATTATTCAATTAAATGTAATTATTAAGATTTTAATGCAGTCAATTTTAACTATGCAGTCGAAAATATTGTAATTATGCAATTACGATATTGCACAAAAGATAATTCTTTAATAAACTTCAGTAAAGTTTGAATTATCACAAATTAAAGCAAATAAATGCTTTATTAATGAAAATAATGACTTAAAGAAGACAATAATATTTTTATTAATATTCCAAATTTCAATATATTTATTTGTAGGAAAGAGTATAATTTTATTTATTTAAGTTTTGAATTATGAATTATTTATTATTTTATTTTATTTTAAACTTGATAGGGAAGAGGAGTGTGTTGAAGGGGCCTAAAAGGTATTTGTATAATGTTTTCAATAAAGCTAATTTTTAAGACTAGTCCAGTTATTTAATTGTCACACCTCGTACATATAAAAAGTATAATGATTGCAGAAATTATATCTTGTAATTGGAACTTCCATAACATCATGTTCAACATTAACTCTTTGAATTTGTCAGATCTATAATATGAGTAGCATAGCAATGCTTGATTAATCATAATTTTATTAAAAATTTGCTTATTTTTATAAATTGTGATATTTTTGTTATTTTTAAAGTTTGCTGCTTGAAATTTTTGGGATATAGTCCTTATATCATGTATTTCCTGACTGTTTAAAAAATTTTAAATTTTGACAAATTTGGTCCTTTAAATGAATTTATTTCTGTATATTTCATTTTTCTTCTATAAAAACATTATTCTTAGACAAAATGAAATAATTTTTATGTATTTGATTAGATATCACCTTTGCTAATATTTTTCTTTTTTATTTTCTTAATTTTTAAAGAAAATTTATATTCCTTCTACTTTTTTTTCACATTTTATTGAATTGTAACATCAGCCATATTTCTCATCCAATGATCATTTGATTTCATTATATCTTTACTCTGTATAGTGTATCTGATTAAAGTTAGACAAATACAATGATGGGAGGGTTTTAAAAAAGCCAGATAATTGTTTATGGCTGAGCATAATTGGTTTCCCACATAAACATTACTGTGGCTTATTTCTTTGTTGATACAAACCTTCTGCTCTGTTTTTGTCTCATATCTTTTATCTTCTTTAATATGTTTTATATATAAAAGAAATCTACTTCATAATTTTATTTATAATTCTTTCTAAAATATTTTTCCAGCAACATCTGTAAGGAAGGCATGGCCTTTGAAATACCTCCTTTCCTCTTTGTTGAAGTAATATTCATTAATGTTTTTTATATAATTTATACAATTTAAATATAATTGTTAATTTCCTATATACTTTTTTATGAAGTTTTATTGTAATATCTATCTAAATTTCTGAGACTAAAATTTTATTTGAATAAATTATTTTTAGATTGAAATGAAAAATATTGATGACAAAATAATAAACTTCATAATAAATTTAAAAAAGCATTTAAAAATTATTTTTATGCAATAAAAATGATTAGGATAAAATTAAAATCTGATAAATATTAAATTATTATAAAAAATAAGAAACATAGCATTAAATGTGCTATTCTATTAGGACAGAAGTTTATTTGTCTTATGAAAAATAAAAAATAGCTTCATTCTTCTGATGGCCACAACTCCCTTTGTTATTGTTCTTATTACTGACATCTGCATGTCAAATATAATCTGTGAATCGTGTTATATTTCTCTTCTTTCACAGGCGTTTGTCCAAGAGATAGAATCATAATAAAAAAATAAAGACGACAGAAAAGCTGTATAGTTTTAAGAAGTTTACTCACGATTATTAATAAATTCATCAAATAAAAAAATTTATTGATGAATCTTATCTCTCTGAAGTCTGCATGTAGTTTAAAGAAAACTATAATTTTGTCATTTGTTTAAAAGAAAGAGGAGCAATAATTAAAAAATAATAAACAGCAATTAAAGAAAAAAGTACAAAAAATCATTCATTTAGATAGAAAAATACATATTTTCATTAAAATCCATCTCCACCTCCCTGTGGTACTCCCTGGGAAATGCTAGGCTTACTACCCAGTAGGCTAATGGAGCATTGGTGGCACACATCAGGGTTAGCAGCCAGATGATACCTATAAATTGCTAAAAATAATTTGTAGTCTCATATTTAGATAGCGATTGGGGTTCTGATCAATTAGACAGGAAAAGTGTAAGTGGATGTATTGTATATTATTTATGAAATCCAATATTTTGGTTTTCAAGAAAACAGCAATGTGTTGCTCAAAGTTCAAGTGAAGCAAAATATATAGCAACTGCATTGACATGTTATGAATTAATGCTAGTTAATGCTGTGGATGAAGACATAAATAAAAAACAACAAATTCCTTTCACATGCAATTCAACTATAAAGTCTATCCAATCTATTGAATTAAACCATTCAACAACCAGGATATTTTTTCTTTTCGCATATAATTCACAGTGTCGTGTACCACAAACTCAAATAAACATCTTTAAAAATTTATTAAAATTCCTTAAAAAATTTTTGATGAATTGAAATATTACTATTTTCTTATGCATTTCAGCAATTCTTTATGCCCTCTTCAGCTATTTTCATAAACCAGTTCATCACTTTACATAAAATTTTTTTACAAACATTTTCAAAAAACCTAAAAGTAATTAGAATAATTTGCAATTTTTACTATTACAACAATCTATGTTTTTTATATATATAGATTACCTTTTTCAGACATCTTTATTCATACATATATATATATCAGAATTTAATTCAGACCTGACTTCATTTAAACTTATGCTTTCACTAAAAAAACTATATAATGCCACATGACCTACAAATAACAGAATATTCAATTTTTCTTTTAACTACATTTTTTATATATACAAAATCAAAATTTACTTTAATTCCAGGAACACCTAAATCATTACAGCTGTACATTACAATCTCTTACAATATTTTACACAAAAACCATTCACCTAATTTACATAACTACATTTTTTACACACCTCATGACCCCTAACGTATATTCAAAATAAATAATCCCACCAAATTTTTGGCAACTGTAATCCCTCTTTATTATTTGTTATAATATTTCTAAGGTATGTTGACAACGTCTTGGTCATATGGAAAGACAGAGAGGAGCTACAAGATTTTTGTGAAGCATTTACAATTGATTCTTATGGCTTAACACTGAGAGAGGAGCAATGCAACCAGCACACCATCCATTATTTAGACATCAATATAATATTAGAAAATGGGAAATTAAAGACATCTGTGTACCTTAAACTGACACACGAGCCGATACTCATCCCTAACTGGTCACAGGACCCGATCAGCTATAAAAAAGCAGTGTTCAGGTACTTTTACAGCAGAGCCATAACATACTGCACCAAAAACACGGACTTAAAAATGAAATTAGAATAAATCAGAGAAACCGGTGAGCAACATGGTTACACCAAACTATTTATGGAGAGCATAAGAAGGAAGATACAAGAAAGTCTGAGCAAAACTCCCAAGGACCGAGTACTGAAAGAGGATAAAAGGTCACAGCATGACAAATATATGCCAGTACCATATAACCTGAAAAGATACACTGTCATGAATAAAGTAGCCAAAAGAATGAATAAGAAGTTAGCAGTGCAGAGAGCACCTACGGTTTTTGAAGTACTAAGAAATGAGAAAGACCCTAAGAAAGACACAGAGAGGCAAGGGGTTTATAAAATACCAGTAGAAGAGAAGACTTCAGGACGCACAGCGTCTTATATAGGAGTTACCACTAGAACCTTTTCACGAGTGGAGGAACATAAGAAAGATTTAGCCAAGGGGAGATTGACCACAGCCCTAGCTGTGGAAGCATATAGTGGTGACCTACAGATACATTGGGATAAAGCACAAATTGTTAAACCACTCAGGAGAATTAACCAAGCCATGACCACGGAAACCCTAGAGATAAAACATAGACAAAAAAAGGAGGACATAATAAACGACAGGACGGCAATTGATCTCCCCCCGCTTGGAGTAATCCAGTAGATACTTTGTGAGATCACAGATGATCACATTTTACGGCAATATAAAATGTGCTGCACTTAAGTAGTTAAAAGACAACATCCTACGCAAAAATCGTCATGCTGCAGGAATCACCATGGCAACGTTATTTGTTGATCAAGAAAAACGTTATAGAATTTTAGAATGCCTTTTTATGAATTATTTAGTAGCCTGAAGAGGGTAAATATTACCGAAAACGTTAGCTACGATACATCTGTAAGAAGAAAACTCAACTGCTACGAGTGCTTTAGAATAAGGTATGATTATGAGTAGAAGCAGTAGTATAGAAAGTAGGTTAAAGACAAAACAAATTAATAATAATAACATTTATAAAAATTATTAGTTATGCAATGTTTGTCTGTCTGTTTTACAAAAGCTCTCACACCATTTGATCCCTAAGGTCAAACTTGGCATAGAAATTTCCTATGGCTCTAAGATAACATAGGCTACCCAGGGCTGAAATTGCCCCAGTGGATGAATCAGTTTGGGATGGTAGTGAAAAATGCCTTCATTCAAATCCTTCAGAGTGATGTTTGAATTTAGAATGACATCATAGTGACATTCCAAATTTTGTAAGATGTGACATCATCAGTGATGTAACAATGAATGATATCATTATGGCATCACATTGCTATTGTGATAACATCATTGAAATATTATATGGTGGCTAAATCAACTGATAAAATCAATGGTAAAATTGAATACAAAAAGCTAATGGATTACAAATGCTATAATGAATTACAGTCGATTCCAATTAATTGGGCTACTGGTTAATTGGGGCAGCCACTTTTTTGGCCAAATCTCAAAGAACGGAAACCAAACTAATAAACAAATACATAATTTAAATGCTTAATTGGGTCAATAGCAAAAAAGGAATTTAACAATTTTTGACATATTTTAGGGATTTTTCGAAAATATGTCAACATCACATACACTAATATTTAGTGTCATGCAAATCAGTTATCTATTGTTGTACATCTGGTAAGTATGCATATGTTTAAGAGTCTACCATTACTGTACCTAGCAATATTCATTTACAGTGTCAATTTTATTTAAAATTTTTAAATCTTTGCCAAGATGCTAAAAAATGATTTTATACTTTCAAGTAAAATTGCTTTGATGGATAAAATTAAAAGCCAGCCATTTAATACAAGCCATCGTAGACCTGCTGATATAACTGGATTACCAAAATCAAAAAACAAAAAGACAGACTACACTTGATGCATTTTTGCAGAATTAAAATTTGAAATTGTAAAATTTATCATGTACAGTATGTATTATTTTTTCTTTACTATTTATAATACAAATATTTTCTGTGTTTTGGTTTAATAAAGACTTAAAATAGATACTTAATTATTATTTTTTTATCTACTTATTTATTTAGCTGTGTATTACATATTTTATTTTAGAATTTATTATTAGTTTGTTTAATTGGGCAGCATTTAATTGGTCCAAAATGGATTAGTCCCAACGAGTCCCAATTAAACAGAATCGACTGTATATGATGTCATCACAATGTATCAATGTATGTCATCACAAAACATAATTTTCATGTGATGTCACAATGACATAACAATGGAGTGATGTCACTGTAACATCATTACAGTAGTTATGTGCATCAATGTGATCAGAACTGATTCCAAATATAATAAAAATAAATGAATTATAAGGCAAAATAATTTTGTTCAAATTTGGGTGTCATCACAAAATTCCGTGACACTATTTTTATATAACAAATAGAAGGCATTATATTGCAATGATGTCACATATAAAATTGACATCATTATCAAATAATATTGATAACTGATCCTGCAATTTTATATTTTAATAACTGGAAATCATGCTTAGAGAAAGGGTATCAAAATGACTGCAATCCATATGATGTAGTTCAATTATGATGTAGCCTCATGATGCATCATAATTGGATAGGCAATGCTGGCTATGGAAATTTGTTTGTAACCTGCATGAAATATCTGCAATGCAAAAAACATTTATGCTTATTGGATTGTAGTACAAGCATATCTGTCTCCAAACCACAGAAGACTGGTGACAAAATCTGGTGCAATCAGTAAATACATTATTCAAATATCAACTATAAATATGAGAAAGACTCAATTTGATTAAAGCAGAATTAAAGATGATAGAATGGAGTGAAGTAGATCATGCTTGAGTAAAGAAGAATAAACAGAATTTTAAAACACAAGACTATAATATTCATAAAATAAAGATAACCATAAACAGGAGTTTCTTTTGAAGTAAAAAAACAACTAAAAAATAATAAATGCACAATTGCCCAAAACAAATAAATCTGAATCTGAAAAACTGACCAAAATTATTTCTAAAAAAATAGAAATAATTTTGGTCAGTTTTACCAGCAACCATCAGTGCAGTAAGGCAAAGTATATGACATATATTGGTTTCATTTCATATTTCAAGATACACTAGAATACTTTAGCAAATATCTGTGTGTCCATATCTCTTCATATTTTGAGAACTACTGAAGTTATATATAAATTGAAGTATTTTGGAAAGAAAATCATTTTTATATGAAGGATCAATTTATATATGGATCAAAATGAAAAATTTTTTGTAAGATTTAAGATTGTCTAGTTGGTCAAATCATATTCTCATTGTGTACTGCTCATACTCACTGCTCCATATATCTAGTTACTCTGTCAAATATAGCAATCACCAATAGCTTTGATTAGACAAATTTATGCAGTTTCTGATAGTTCTGATCATTTAGCAGATACAGGATGAATATATATGTGTAATTTTGAACTTTGCCATTGAGGATGGAAGCAAAAATTACATAAGGTTTTCAACAATTGAAGATCTCATGTCCAATAAAGTTATATTTTTGAATATATTTAAATTTAAACAATCATCTACATCCACATATTTTTAATAACAGAATTGAGAAGAAATAGATAATTCAATGCATCATACATAGCCACATATTTTTAATTAGAATATTGAAAGGATCAAATAAGATAATGATTTTTATTAGAAATAAATATCAAGGATTATGCAGCTGATGCAAAGATGCAATGGAAATGAATTGTGACTGAGATAGTGAATCTTACTATCTACAAAAAATTTTCCAATTTTTTTGTCCCATGTATAAGATGTGATCTTATACATGGGACAAGGTGTGACCCTTTAGTAGTCAAAAACTTTAATCAGAAACATTTTCAACACACTTGGCATCTTCCTCAGTTTGTACTTTTTGTTTTTGTTTTGTGCAGTCTTGTTGAACTTTTAAATAGATAGATTTTAGAAATAAATATGGCAGATTGTGGTGCTATCACAGGATGCACTAATAGCATTAAGAAGATGTAAACAGGGCCGCTGAGAGAAATTTTCAGGCCCATGACAAGTCTGTGATCCGAGCCCCACTTTAAAAAGTGCATCACTTTGGTTTAATAAAAATCTTTCATGTGATTCAGTAACATAACTATATTTTTTTCTAAATGGTGTAACACAGTTTTCCACCTAGTTGGTACTAAGCGATAGGTTATTTCAGTGCCCCACCATGGACTGCCTATATCCCTGGTGAGATTAGCCATCAGGTGAAGGATGTGGTTCAACAGGAAGATCCAGATCCGTTCTGAAAAACTGTAAATATGAGACCCGGAACTAAACCTGGATACACCAGGTACAGCATGCTCCTACTGCGGCCATCCAGCCTAAAATTGACCCTTTCAACTGACAATGACCTTTTGAACTATTTGATAAGTAATTTTGTACTTATCAGTGTTATATATAAAATAGTTTATTTTGGCACAACTGCTTTGGGTGGTAGACAGTGCATTCCGGTGGCGGCTTGAGAACTATTGGATACATTATGTGATATATCGAGGCCCAACGGTTGGGCCCTCTTTGATGCCGGGCCCATGACAAAAGTCTTGGATGTCACCTCCTCGGCAGTCCTGGATGTAACATATACAACTTATGTATTTTGATCATATTTAATAAATATCCAATATTTAGTTATCTAAAAATTTTTAATTATGTACAATCATACATAGCCACATATTTTTAATTAGAATATTGAAAGGATCAAATAAGATAATGATTTTTATTAGAAATAAATATCAAGGATTATGCAGCTGATGCAAAGATGCAATGGAAATGAATTGTGACTGAGATAGTGAATCTTACTATCTACAAAAAATTTTCCAATTTTTTTTGTCCCATGTATAAGATGTGATCTCCCTTATTCAAAATTGCTTTGGGAAAAATTTCTCAGCTTATACATGAGTACATATGATATTTTGATTTATTAAAACCTTTTACTTGACATTATGAAGAATTAATTTCTCCAAAAATAGTTAGTAAAAAAAAATTATATAATTTAAATGAAATTTTAAAATATGAAATTGATTTGAATGACTTTCAAGATTTTGCAGATAATAATTTAAAATTAAAAAGTATTTCAATTCTTTCATTTATATAAAAAGCTAAAAAAATAGTGAGCACTATTGAAATCAATAGTGCTAAAGCTGACAGAGGTTTCAGTTTAATGAACATAATATGAAAAAGGTGAGAAAAATTAGTTTAATAATAGATTATATATTGAATTATTGGGAAAAGAGTTAGTGAATTGGAATGTAACTCCATTTGCCAAATTATGATTGAATTAAATCATAGATGGCTAAGAACACAAGAATTTAGTAAAAATTAATAAAAACATTCTGCAAATCAGAGATCTAGGAGTATCTTTCTGTTCATTAACACAGTCTTTTTGTTATTTTGGTTCTGCTGCTGATATATAACTAAAAAAATTTTAATAAAAATTTGATTTAAAAACTAATTTGTTGTTTAGGTATTTAAATGATAATGAAATAGGCTAAAATTACTATTAAATTAAAATAATAAACTTAATTCTATTCAAACAAAATAAAATTATTACCTCTTTCTTAAGTAAATTATAAAACTGTAAATGATCATCATAATCTTGAAAAGTTGGATTTTTGCAACAGAAATTTATACAAGCATTGTTTTTATTAGATAGCCATAAGTTGCTATATTTATTCCAAGAATATAAAGATTCATACAATATTATTATTATAGATTGACATTCCTTTACAGTACTTAAATATGTGGATTTAACTAATGGATGAACAGAAACATCATCAAAAAATGTATAGCAATAAGGATCAATTTTTCCAGTAATTTTTATTGGTTCTGATTCAATGCAAGAACCATGTAACCATCTGAAAAAATATTTTGTTCTGAAAATAAAAAAAAAATAATGAATTATTTAAAAATAGCATAAAAAATTCTATATACCATATTTGTTGACTTATAAGATGCATTTTTTCTTCTAAATATCTTAAAAAATCACCTTGTGTCTTATAAACCAAAAGTGGCTATTCAGAACATATGAAAAAATGAGAAGTTGACAAGCAACAAAATGTAGCTATTGGATAATTTATATCATTATAACAGATATTATAATGAATATTCTGGACTGCGGTCCATTGTGGTCTGTTATTTGAGAGTGTTTTTGCTATCGAGAGCTAATAATTACTTGCATATATTATTATTTTGCTTTTCTCGACTGCTGTTTTTCTCTCTTAGACTTGAAAAGTAGCTGCTGAACCTTCCCGCGGTGCAGTCGTAAGTAGCCTGGTTGGGCTGGGTTCTTCCCCCTCCAGGTGAAACTAATCAGCAGTCGCGCCTCTTTTTACACTATGGACGAGATGGAAATAATTCAGACAACAGGGGAGAAGAATGCCCTGAAATGGAAAAGAGAATTCCTCAGCGATGATAGCGACGAAGACAGTGGGCAGACGGAAAGTCACCGTCTGCTGCTTGCAAAAAGTCTGCAGACAGTTTAGTCCAGTATTTAACCAACAACTCTGGTTCCAGGATGGGAATCAAAGAACATTTTAATTTCATAACTGAAAAAGTTAATCAGTTGATCAACATTATTCAGGACCAGGAATGGTTCCACCACTCCATTAAGACCATGGATGAAAAGCTGGAAAAGATCCTCCAGCATAAGCCACCTACTCCTACTACCTTCACCTTGGTCGTCTCAGGTGGTCTGAAAGCGAGACCGGCGAAGAAGGAAATCATCATTATTGAACCTGTCAATGATCAGCAAGATGCTGAAACCACAAAGAAGATTTAGAAAGAAAAAGTGAGTCCTTCAGTCCTTAAGACTGGTGTGAAAAGTCTACGTAAAATCAAGAAGGGAGGCCTTATTGTGGAAGTGGCCCACTCGGCAGATAAAGTTAAATTAACCACTGCCATAAAAAGTATCCCTGAACTTCAGGCTCGGGAACCAAAGTCCTGGTGACCGAGGGTTATTGTCTTGGGAGTTCCACGATCAATATCAAAATTGGACCTCAATTCACTGCTCTACGAGCAGAATGAGGAACTTCAAGGAATGTTCCAATCACTTGAGGATTTCTCCCATCAATGTACATTTAAGTTCCAACTAGGAAACAAAGTCAAAGATACATGCAATTGTATTCTAGAGACCTCTGGGAGACTTCACAGCTCTCTCACTAAAATGAAATGCCTCAACCTCGAATGGGTGCGATGCAGAATGGAGACTTTTATCTCTATCCTCCAGTGCTTCAACTGCTGCAAAATTGGCTATCTTGCCAAAGATTGTAAGGAAACAAAACCGACCTGTAGCCAATGCGCACAAGCGCATAAATTCAAAGACTGCCCAAATAGAATGACCTTAAAAGTCTGTAGAAACTGTCAACAGCACAAACAACCTGACAGTCATCGCAATGCTTTTGACAGGAAGTGCACGTCGCTGCAAAAAACAAGGATATATTTAACCAGTAGAATAGACTATGGAGCTAACTAGCTCAACAATTTCTTTAAGGGAAAATAACTTGCAAATAATGCAAATAAACCTCCAAAGATCTATCGTAGCGACTTCTTCCTTTTGTAAATTCATGGAGGACAACCATGTTGCTCTTATTCAAGAGCCATATACTATCCATGATAGAATTGCAGGGTGCTTCTCAACTATCTGTTGTGCCTCAGGGAAACCCCTGGCAGCCATTGTCATTAACTTAACTCAAGTGGCGATCTGTCACCACTTGGATGTCAGTTCTAATTCCATTGTCTGCATGGAACTGCAGTCTCATCTCTCTAACATTATTTTAGTGAGTGTCTACCGCCCGTTCAGTGAGGAGATCGATCCAACCATTGACAAGCTCAAGAAAATTATGGACAAATTTCGAGGAAAACGTATTATTGTAGGAGGAGACTTTAATGTCCACTCATCAGTCTGGGGTGACCCCAATGATGATAAAGATGCTGATCAAATCATCGAATTTCTACATGAGCATGATCTCTATCCCTCAACGATCCTAACTCCTCTCCTACCTTCTGTGGCCCAAGAGGCCAAAGTTGGATTATCTGACTTTCTGCTCTGGATCGATTCTCCCTTTCATCTGCAACTGGCAGGTCTCTGAGGAGGACTCCCTCAGTGACCACTCTACCATCTTGTTCGAAGTTCACTCACACAGGACTGCGGACGAAAGTGGCAGGGGCTTTGCCCTAGCAAAAGCTGACTGGCAAGGAATTGCCAACAACCTTGCCCATATCACCAGTATCTTCCACCTGGACTGTGCTTCTTCCAGAGACGAAGCAATCACGCGCTGTGACGAGTTCATTGATGGCATCAATGCCATTCTGCAGTCAAGAATTCCAAAGAAAAGTGGGAATCCTCGTTCAGTCCCCTGGTGGAACCATAATTTTTCCCACCTTCGAGGAAACAACAATCGTCTTAGACGAAGATTCCAATCGTCATCTGATCCTGAAATTCGAGCCCACAGAAAGCAGATCTACCTTGACTTCCAAAAATTCTACAAGGAAAACATCAAACAGTACAAGCTCACCTCTTGGCAAAAGTTTTGTGGTTCTGACCGCTCAAACCCATGGGGCTTCATCTACAAACTAAACACAAGGAGAACCAAACGAAAAACGGTCTTCTACAGCCTAAAGACCCCTACTGGACACAGTAAAGACTTTGCCCAAACGGCCAACATCCTACTGGACAATTTTTTCCATGGTGATTCTCCAGACCAGGATACAGACTTTCAAAAGCAAATCAGAACTTTGCTTCAGGAAGACTACCATGCCAACAAAGATTCTCCATTCTCCTCTGAGGAGATACAAAACAGTATCGATTGCCTCTCTAGACATAAAGCTCCGGGGGATGATCTCATCATCCCCGAAATTGTCTGGAAGCTCTGGGAAATCTGCCCGGACAGCCTAACCAATCTGTACAACATGTGTTTGAAATTTGGTATCTTTCCAAAGCAGTGGAAGAGAGCAAATCTCGTGATTATTTCGAAAGGTAATGACAAGGATCCCTCAGATCCCAAGAGTTACAGGCCAATCAGCCCCCTTTCCTCCTTGGGAAAGGTACTTGACAGACTTATGATTCAGCAAATCAACTGGCATATTGACCACAATTCTGGCCTCAGTCCGCTCCAATTCGGTTTTCGTCACCAGAGATCAACGGAGGACGCGATCATAAAGGTGATTGATGACATTAAGGAAACACAGGCAACTGCAAAGTATGCTGTCGGGATCAGCCTCGATATCCGTGCAGCATTTGACCGGGCCTGGTGGCCCCTTATTCTTTATCAGCTTTGAAAATACCATTGTCCACAGAACTTGTATGATAATGCAGTGGACTTCTTTAAAAACAGAGAGATTATAATTGACTTACCTGGGCAGCAGGTGAAAAGGACTCTTGAACGAGGATGTCCGCAGGGGTCCATTTCGGGCCCCTCCTTCTGGAATATCCTTTTTGACAATCTTTTAAGGAAAGATCTTGGTGTAGGTATCAAAGTCACTGCATATGCAGATGACACTTTCATCATCTTCCCTGGCAACTCTCGCAGGGAGGTGGAGGAGCAGGGTAACCACCTCCTCCAGAGAATTAATGAATGGGGAGCTGATTTTGGACTCTCCTTTAATGCCACAAAGTCCTCCTTCATCATCTTCGCCTCAAAGTTTTGTGAAGACCTTAGAAAGAGACCGCCTGTTCTCAAGATGCAGGGTCAAAGGATTCCATTCGTTACAAGCCTAAAATACCTGGGAGTGATCCTAGATAACAGGCTTTGTTGGAGGGAACATGTCAAATCAATAAAGCACAAAAGCAACAGCCTCTTCTTTTCACTGGCCTCTGTTGCCCGCTCAAAGTGGGGACTTGGTCCTGAAGCAATGGAAATTATTTACAAAGGCCTTTTCCTTCCGATCACCACTTATGCCAGTGCCGCCTGGTTTCGAGCGGCCACCAATGCAACACAGAAACAATGGCTCCTATCCGCCCAATGGGTAGCAGCTTTGCGACTTATTCGATGCTACAGTACAGTTGCTACGGATTCTCTTCTAGTGCTCACTGGTCTTCCTCCAATTGACCTAGTCATCAAAGAAAGTGCAATAAAGTCTCTAGCCAAGAAAGGCAAGCTTGGCGAAGACCTTTGCAACATTGCATCAATTGATAAACTTGAATTGAATATCAACCATCTTCTCCTCCCCCAGCATTGCTTCCGCTCGGGGATCAATTTCACTGAAGACAGCAATGCCTTTTCCGTTCATATCTTCACAGACGGATCTAAAATGGATTCTGGTGTGGGGGTGGCCTTTGTCGCCTATCGAGATTTCAAGGAAGTCTTCTCTGGCCTCTTTCGCCTGGAAAGATTTTGCTCCGTCTTTCAAGCCGAACTTCTAGCCATTTTGGAGGCGGTCAAGTGGTGTATGACCCAGCCGTCCAATTTCAAGTTCCTCATTCACTCTGATAGTTGAAGTGCCCTGAGTGCTATCCAACACAGATCTTCATTAAATCCTCTTATTCATCAAATCAAAGAGACAATCAGAAATGGTCAAGCTCACCATAGAATTTTCTTC
Organism: Olivierus martensii; assembly: GCA_000484575.1. Classification (NCBI taxonomy): domain Eukaryota; kingdom Metazoa; phylum Arthropoda; class Arachnida; order Scorpiones; family Buthidae; genus Olivierus; species Olivierus martensii. The sequence goes on from AYEL01080782.1 coordinate 27,944, forward strand.
ACCTGGGTAAAGGCCCACCAGGGCACTGCAGGCAACGAGAGCTGATGAACTTGCAAAGACCGCCATTTCGGAAGGAAATCTTCACTATGACAGGATCCGATTCGACATTTTATGCAACAACTTAGAGAAAAAAACCCTAGATGAATGGCAGTGTAGGAGGAATAACAGTGAAAAGGGCCGACATACTCATGTGCTTATCCCTAACATTAGGGAACGTCTGACAGACCTGAACTGGTTCCCTAACAGCTTTCACCTTGTCCAGCTCCTCTCCGGTCACGGAAACTTTGGTACTTACAGATACAGAATTGGAAAAGCAACCACCACCAGATGTTTCTGTGATGAAGGCAAGAGTGACATCCCTCACCTCCTCTTCGAATGTAACAGTCTTGCTGCTGATAGGCACCCCCTACAGCAGACTGCCCTTTCCCAGGGCCTTGCCTGGCCCTGTAGTCTGTATAACTTTATCAGGAACAAAAACACTATGTTCGAACTTATCCAATTCCTGAAAATTATGTTTAAATAAGCTAAAACAGCTTATATGCTTCATTTCTTCTTCTGTTTCCAACCCACTCTTTCTTTTGTTTATTTTGTTTGTTTGTTTGATATGTAGATAAGAGATCTATTTTAATAAAGTTTCATTTTTCCCTGTAATGCCTAGCGAAGCAGGGAAGGCTGATCCCCGAAAGGGGAAGTGATGACCTTTTATAAATGAAAAATGAAAATGAATGTTCTATGCATTTATCAGAAATTACCAGGCTGTCTTTGGAGTACCAATTAAATTTCCATTGTATTAATAACAGTTTTTTCTTTAATTTTACCTTCCAAAATTAGGATATGCCTTCTATACTGAAATATCTTATAAGCCAACAAATAAGATAATTTCAAAACTTTTTAAATCATTCTTGTTTTATTTCTTAACTCTTTCTTAACAAAAATGTTTACTCTCAAAACTATTATAATAAAAAGGATACTTAAAACTAAAATAATTACAGTTCAAAAATATAGAAAACATTAAGTTTAAAATATTAATATTATATTTAATTTTCTTAGTGCACTAAGGTCTAAATTAAAATCTCAAAAGGTGAAATCTCGACAATCAGAATTTCAAATGTTTGGATTCTCAATAAAACCAAAAATTAATATTGATTTCCCTGGAATCATGCATTATATATACAGGAATAACCCGAGTTACGGCGCTTCAATTTATGGTGCTTCGGACTTATGTACATTCTGAATTTCCACTATTCCCCGAATTTACGTCGCGTGATTCAGAATTACAGACACGGGATTCTCCAGAGAGAGAGCACAGCACACTTCCACTGTGTTATATTTTTCTTTTTTTCCCATCAGTTAAACTTTGATCTTTTTACTTTCGTGAGAATTAAATATTTTTGTTTTTTTAACTTTTCGCAGTGCGGTTAGATGACCTTCGATGCAACCTTATATACGAGAGAAGGCACATATAAAGTTTTTAAGATGACAAGTTAGGCTCACGTTAGCAAGAAATGGAGATGACAAACAGGAAGTAGTATTTAGAAATAACAAGTGGAGCCGTGTTACCGAAAGCGGAGGCGAAGAAGGTGCTGAGACCTTTACTATAAAGGAACTCTTGTTCGATAAGGTGACAGTTTTTGCTGTTGCGAAGAACCACAGCGTCCTTAAATTTCTTCAGACTTCAAGGTAATTCCCATTAGAGACACTAGAAAACGCCAGGTGTAATGTGATAGGGCCTGTTTCGCCAACAACTAAGCCATCTATCTTGTTGTAGTCTTCCTTGTTACATGCGATGCGGTCGTGAGAAAGGGAGCAGAACGTATCACCTCGGTCCTTGTCCAAACTGCCTGATGTAACTCGCTCTTATGCTCTGCACCATCGTACAAAAAAAAAAAAAGAGAAAAAGAAACAGCACATATCCTCTTTTGATAATCGAGAAGTATTTTTCGCAAAAAGCTTTTTTAGCTTTCTCATAGAATACGGACATAAAAATGTATTAAAAAAGAAAAAAAAAACTGTCAACTAAATTATTTTTAATCCGACGAATGCGGGACTCGTTTGACATTTTATTTTGGTCATTTTTAATTCTAAATAATCGATCGAATAAAATATAAAATGAGATATTAAGAGGGGACACGCAAAAAATCGTGCCATGTTCCTCCTGCTGATGATATATATATTTTTATTGTAGAAAGCGTAAAAAAAAATGGAGAATTTTTGCAATAAAAGGTGGTAAATGATGAAAGTGAAGAAGTCAAAAGGGGACACGCAAAAAATCGTGCCTTGTTCCTCCTGCTGATGATATATATATTTTTACTGTAGAAAGCGTAAAAAAAAAAATGGAGAATTTTTGCAATAAAAGGTGGTAAATGATGAAAGTGAAGAAGTCAACAAAATAGCCATCGTTCATAAAGAATTATCGGACGATTCGAAATATAACGGCAGTCAATATCCACAGTTAAGTGTCTGCAACAGAAACGCCTCGGTTCGGTTCCATACACGTAGACGACAGAAAGCACTGTCCCCGACACATGTTGACAGCGATCATCAATTTTCTATCTTGACGTCAGTACTTCTGCGCCGACGCAATAGATACGGAGGAACTGCTTGAGAACTTTCAAAAATGCGCCAAAGAACGAATAAAAAAAAAAAAAGAAAAAAAAGGCAGGCATATTTTTTCGTCCCATCCGGTGCCATTCCTATCCCTCGGTGGCTAGGAGGAGGAGTAAGGGAGGAAAAAAAAGCATCAAAAATGGAATTGCTCGTAATTTAGAGAGGTTTCGTTCGCTTCTGAATTGATTTACAAGAATATAAAACGGCACATTTATTCCGATTAAGCGGGCAGCGGCGTCGAAGCGAAACACCGCACTTTAAAGAAAAACAAGTGAATTTAACGGCAAACTTAGTAGAAATCTATAGAGTTCGGTAAAGAAGAAGGAAAGGAAGATGGAAAAAGTTTTCTATAATATGCACTTAACTTCTTAAAGCGGAGACTCCACCAATTACATAAGTTGAAAGTCGATACCGCATACGGCCAAAAGAGTTGGAAGGGGGATAAGATTCGGGGACTTTTCTCAGTTATTTTTCTTTGTTGACGCAATTAACTTCTAGTTCGAGACATTAGCCGGTCTCCACTCTTATCTAAAAATGTCCAAATTAAACAACTATTACGCGACTTTGAATCTTCTCGGCTGAATGAACTTTTTGGCTAATTTTCGACAACGCTAGACTGTACCCAAAAACGGCAAAAATAATAGCGAACCGACGCTCTTAATAGGACCTAGAGGCGTAATAAAATTACATTGACATTTTCTGATGTGAAAGAGGAGAGAGGCCTAAGCCCAATTGCCCCGAAACCTAGCAATGGAAACGAAGTGGCATTTAATAGTGAACCACAGTGAGATCAAAGTAGAATCCAATTTACGACCCCATATCCTAGCATTAGAAGTGCGGTGTCCAACTGTCCAGCCACAACGTCCCATGTGACACAGGGGACAAAGGGGGTGGAATGCAGTAGTGAACGTGTAATAAATTGTGTTGTGGCGCCTCGTTTTTACCCTTGTGAGGTTGACGACGAAAGTGATACATCTCCCGAAACGGAAAAGAATCACCGACACCAGATTAATGGTAAGTTTACTGAATGTTTCAGCTTGTCTATGGACTGGCTGTGTTCCAACTGTCCAGACGTGAGGGGGAATGGTAACTGTCAAACTTGTGATCTTTTCTTCACCCTGTCCGAAAAGCACAAGGACACTTTGTTTACGGATGATGCTTCGCTTGTAACCTGCAACCCCTAATTCCTAAAATATAAGGTGTATCTTAAACTATTTACCATTTTTAATATTATTTAATAACGTAACCATTAAGGCGCGACAGAGAATACTTTATAATGGTTTTTGATACATCAATCACGTTATAATGAATAAACACGTGACGATGTGTAGAGAGACCAAGCCAAGGGTAATGTTTGTCAGATTATGAAAGGCCTAATGCCTCTGTAAAAGAATCGGAACTGCAGTTCAAGAGATCAGGAAACTGAAACTGGGCAAAAGAAAAGAGAAAGTGACACAGAGTCTATAAGACAAAAAAAAGAAAAAAAAAATAATTACAAGACGGGTCAATGACACTATTTCTAAGAAGTGCTCTTGCAGGTACCTGATTCCAGGATACACTCATCAACCTATTAAGACGGTCGACTGGATAAAATGGTCGCCATTATCTACAATCATTTCCGACCTAATTGCTAGAGTCAGCACTGGGCGTCAATTACTTCTAACTTCTCCACTGCAATTAAACATACTTTCCCAACGTACTGTCCATCACTTCTAACATAGTTTCGTACAATAAACGTGTTTTCATTATCGACTTTTATATATATATATATATAGGCCTAAAGGTTAACTAAAAATTAGGTGACCGCCAACGGGACCTTGAAAAATACAATTTTTTTTTCCTGTTTTAAAAGCTTTTATTGTTGTTATCATTATTCTGTTATTACTATAATTAACTGAACTGAAAACATTTCTTTCATAAAAAAAATCAGTAGTCAGTATTAAGTCTATGGGATCCTATAGTAATCTTATTACTATAGGATTACTATACTCTCCCGTAGACTCAATACTGACTTCTGATGCTGCGCTTTTTTTTTTTATTTTATAGACTTACGAAGAGGAAAGTGTCTAAGAAAATCACGTGTGTGATGTTCTTTTTTAAGGAATTTTCTCTTATATACCGAAAAATTTACCTGCAACCTTTTTAAAATGGTCACGAATGTAGTTGCATAAATCGAGCATTTTCGGGATTTCTATGCATTATTCTGGGATAGTATCAAAAATATTTAAATTTTTGTTTTTAATTGTTTATTTAAGAAAACAAAATAAAGAAAATCGTTTCTCGTTAAGGATTAGGTGATTACTGTAAAGTACCACCCGTTTTAAACGGTTTGACAACCAGTAAAAATCACCTTAGTAAACATGATATATCTTTACGAGTCTCTGATTGGTTGACTGCTCTTGGGATGCGTAAGCACCACCTGTCCTCGGCCGACTGCCAATAACAGGTAAAACACCTGTGAGAAGGCGGGACTCCTCAACACCTGTCCCGATCAATCCTCTTTCGGTGGAAGAATTTCTCGTTTATTTTTGCCGTAACGAAATTTTATTAATTAATTCACGTGAATTTATTTAAAAAAATCAACAAAATCGATATTTAAAGTTTGCAAACTACCAAACGGTACGTATGTTTGTATGTATGTACTTCGGTGGTTTTATATAGAGTTTAATTAATCAAAATTAAACTTGTGATAAATACATTATTATAGGCATAAATAGGGATCAAATTTGCACTTCTCATAGATCTCCATCTTTTATTTTTATTTTTATTTTTCTAGCAAGGCAGCTTGAGTTGTAGTCAATGGAGATTTTTGTGTAGAAACAAGATTTTATTTTTGTTTTTTAAGTAGTCTAGACATTTATATTAGTTTATTTTTAGAATCTTCGATTTGTTAAATCAAGTGTAGTCAGTGCATTCAAGAACATTATAAAGCTACTAAGTTATGTACATTCCTTTCTTAATAGAACCACTTTAGAATTCTGTCAGTAATATAAAGCAACTACATTCTCATAGTTCAACCTTTCTCAACGTATCTACATCCAGTGATAGTTACGGAAACATTCCAGGAATAACATGGCACGTTCCTTCAACTAAATGTATCTCCTAACCCCTAATAAGATAGAGAGAGAAATTTCTAATGTTTACTAATTACATATACAAGCAATTTAGTGATGCAGGTTGAATGGCGGACAGTTACACCGATGAACTGTCTTTATCCAAAATACAAATTACAAGAAATTATTTAGAATGGGTAAAGTTAATGAAGCAGATGATGGGAAGAGATGTTTACAAGGAAAGTAGGCCTGAGAGTACATCGATCGAAATGAATCCCTCTTCTTTCCCCCGATCGACGGAGAGTTGAGGGGAAGCTCAGACACTGTCAAAAATGGACTTTGCGTGTATCAATCGAACTATACACGAGACCAGCTTTTGCCTATTGGTTTCTACTGTTGATACAACCCACAATCCTTTGTTACATACACGCGTGTAAGAGTCAATCTAAAAGTCCACACTTTGCTGAAAGTTTACCGTCATATCTGGAGAGGATTCTCTCGACAGCCAATCTTCCCTTATAGTGACAATGTTTCGCACTTACTTTTCCACGCATCTTTACCGCTTATTGATAAATATCTAACGAACTTTACGCTGTACGTTTTTCAAAGAGGGTTTTGCCACTATCCGACACCACAGGATAAAAGTTTTAACAGTTCTCACATCACTAAGACGAGCTTAATTTAAGGTTAAATGTGCAATTTTCGCTTAGCATCTCGCGTAATGTAACAGGCCCATACAACAGTAATTTTTCTACCAGAACCCTCCTTACTATACACATTTGGAAAAGTTGAAAAGAAAACATTTCAATTAAAGAAGGTAATTTATAAAAATTACGAAAAAAAAAAAAACTTCAAAAATCAGAAATCATCGACATAAAAGAATAAACTACGTAGAAAACCAATGACCACAACAGCTTTGGTTGTCGTCTACAATTAAACACGGAACAAGGGAGGTACTGGAAAATGCCATTTTCTCTGGCGACATGACAACCAGGTGGGAGACAAAAGAGACGTACATGGAAACCTCATTTAGAGCTGTCACGAAAGATCAGACAGGGAAAGCGATCTTGTAATACTCTAACCACAGACAACCCACAAACTATAGTAGTTGCTGGTCAGAGGTGTTTGAAATATTCAGTCAAATCTGTCTATCTATTATTCATAATATATTGCGAACACTAATATACACATTCTAGGCCGTGTTCTTATCACATTGGAAGATATCGTTTATTCCGAGGGATTGTTTTGAATTTGGAGTGCTCTCGAATACTAGAAAGATAATTGCCCAAGGAAATATGAAAGGAAATTACATAAATTATATCTACACCGGTTCTGTAAATATCTATCTATCAATATAGAGTGAGAGAGAGAGAGAGAGACAGGCAGTGACCGGCCACCTATGAACGATGATGTCATTCCCCAACTGTCAGACAATTTGTCAACCTAGAATGAAAACTGTCACCCAGGTTCCGTCGTTTTCCAAACTGCCTTTGGTGTGTCTTGTGGGCAGAGAACGGCTCAATTTTGTTCTCTCCATGATTTTATGATGCGTTTCTGTATATAGACCCTTCGACGATAAATAGTTGTGGAATGATGGAAGGTCGAGTGTGAGAATGATATTATGAGATATAGGTTATTCATATCGTGCCGAATTGTAATAAATATTGACTCTGTATGCATTAGCGAACAATTATTCAAGAAATCTCTTTAAATATATTTTTTTAAAAATATTTACGCTTGTGTTTCTGAATTTTTTCCTAAGTAAACTTGTACATGGATCGAAAGAAACATATTTTAGGAAAAATCGTCTGAATGGAGAGATATTTTCTATTGTTTTTCGTAAAATATTTTTTAACCTCAGTTACCATTAATGTAAATATGAGTTATAACTATAATTTATTATGAGTTGAATCTGACCCCCAACTGAGAATCTTCGCGGTATCGAGTTACAATACGCGATACACGTTTAGTCAGTTATCATTAAAGAAGAACGAAAATGAAATTTTGTTTTTTCTTTTAAAAGAAAAATATTTCGTTTTAAGTAATTTAAAACGAAAAATAAAAAAAAAATGCGGTTTTTATAACTGTCGCATTTACTATTAACAAATAACCGATTCTTATGTTTCTCATAGCGTCACCTTTTCGTCTTTCAGTTAGTTACAAAATGTGACATTCTGTTCAAGTTGTTTTTCTTTTTTTTTTTTTCTTTAAATTCTGGACGTTGTGATGCCCTGTAGATATAAAGTTTGACCGTATAGGGCTGTCAGAACACTAAAGACACACCTACCTCGAAACGACAACTTGAGACAGAACAAATACTTAAAGCTGGTTGAGAAAGTGCTGAAGCTGACAGCCAGGGTAAGACTGCAGATATGATGGACGGTCAGACAGCTGGCTCACCCCCACATCCCCTATCCAGACATAAACCCAACTGGATGACATCCGTTACGGTGTCAATAACCTCGGGGTGTGTCCTCTTCCACCCCCACAGGTGATCGATTTCGCACGAAGGGTCACAAAACCCCCAATCTACAGACCCCAGACTGCTCTTAATTCGCATCCAGGCTCCAAATTCTCCTTTCGGTGAAAAGAAGCATGGTTTTATTTATCTTCCTTTTTTTTTTATATATACAGTAGATACATAAAGAAAGGGTGAAAATGTTCAGTTTAACTGCGAACATCTATCTATACCTGCAAGAATTTTCGTAACACATCGAGTATAGTTTGTGTGTTATTTATCCGTGCAGTGCCCTCGATGCGATTACGTTATAGGATGTGTGCATCCTGTTTTTAATTCTAACAGCGTACGGTTTTATCGTTAAGCCAAAGAGAAAATAACCAATAAAAAGATTTAAAAAATAGATTTTAATTTTATAAAAAAATATTTTTTAGAAACTTCTTCAATAACTGTCAGAACGTATATTCAAAATCCAATGTAATGTATGAAGAGAGAGAGAGATACCGTATCAAAATAAGCTGTATTTACATAAACCTGGCAACGATTTTAGCCTTCAGCAATATATATATATGGGTGAGTGTAGATGCTGAAGGTACAGGAGAACTCGTGTAGCCTCTCTTTCCCCTTATCACTGACTGAACAATGGGAAGTAAGCAATGACTCATACACTTCATCACGTGACCTTACCGTTTAGAAGGGTAATTTCCAAAAACTTAATTGGAACGACATTGAAAGTTAAGAACAATGACGTTCAATATAAACTATTTAACTAAATACCAGAGCGTGTGTTATACACATTAAGGACCACTTTTAATGTCGAATTTTAAGTAAATTTTTGAATTATTAATCTACGGGATGGCGAACTATAGGTTAAGAACCTGTAAGTCATAAGTCTCATACAGAACCTATCCACTAGCACACAATGTCCTGGCTGGGATAATTCGATATAATATACTCGCCAATACGGTTTATCTTATTCCTGCAAGGTGGCTACCTTTTACGACAATAGATAAGTCTACTGCTGTTAAAGCAAAGGAAGAAGAAAACTCAAATAAATAAAATTCTATCTGCTTTCTAATCAAAAATAAAAAACAGGAAAAATTTGCAAGCGATGAACCACGGTGAAACATCGATGTCATAAATGGCAAATTGTCAAAACAGAAAAAAAAAATATTCCAGATATGTTTTTTAAAGTCGAATTTCTATACCTTTCAAACAATTACAGTTTGTCTTCATTTAGATTTTTGTCGCTTGCTCTTCTCTCTCTTTTCCGTTTTTCTCTTTCAATGAATATTGCAAAAGAAAAGAAAGCAAACAAGAAAAGGTTTTTCTCTCTAATCCGTTCCCATCCCGCACAGTAATCCCATTTTAAAATGAGAATTCTAAACGATTTTGAGTTTCTTGAATCATTGATGCGATGGTATAAGCCACTAACCAAAGTAGAGGTGTTGTAGCCCGGAAAACGCATTGATTTCAACAATATCTATGGAAAATGCTTCCAACTCTCTACGATACTTCGCGTACCGCTTAATGATATTTCTTATCGGTGGCAAAAATTAAGAAAAAGTAAAAAAAAAAAAACACACAAAAGTGTAATTTCTGAAGTTTTGTTCTTGCTGGAGAATTCTCGACTTTTTAAGTGTGTATATCAGAACGGGAGCGATGAAAAATCCATCTTTAAGTGTGCTGCATAAAAGGGGGAATTTTCAACCTTCCGAGATGGGTCAGGAGGAGGGAGGAAATCGTTCTCTCGCATGACACGTGACCTCACTTCGAAACCACGTGATTTATGACAAGCGGAGAACAGATTTCGTTGGGGAAGTCATAACCGAAGAATCGATGCATTTTGTCCTTCCACTCTCGGGAATTTTGCATTATAATTACCATTATTATTCCTCACTAGCAATTACGGAGATTAAAAGTGCCACTTCTTTAAATCCGCCATACAGGTATAACTTTTTTTTATATATAAAATACAGTACACGCATATATAGTCTATATATATATATTTATAGCTATAAGATGTAACTTCACCACTGCATAAATCAAATTAAAGTTGCTAGATCGGAATCGCTGCTATACCTTCTTTAAGTTCTCCAATATTCCCAAAAGTACCGGAAATATTGTCTACTAAGATGTACCTGCTGATTCTCAGCAGCCAGTAAATCATATCTACATAGATAAAGAAACATTCTCGTTTAACAAAACGCAGTGAGAGGAAAGATAAAAAGCACTTTTCAGAATTTTGAACTATGCACCTGAAAGCAAACGTTCAAATATTTGTTTAACAGATAATTCTTTTTAAACCAACCTTAATCTTATGATTAAAAATCAAGAATTTTAAGAAATCTCGAGAAAATTCGTATATCCTAGAATGTAACCAACTGTAAAAATTAAAGGATGAACAGAGTCTTGAACAACGAATTAAACAAAATTATAATGTAACCAACTGTAAAAATTCAAGGATGAAGCGTGTCTAGTATATATAGAATTATAATGAACATAACTTGTTCCTGAAGTAAGATAACGTTAGAGATTTGCAATATTTTTAATTTTTTTACAAAATTTAAAATTAGTTTTGACCAAATTTAGCCTGGAAAGTAGGAAGAAGAACAGCTCGAGCAAATGATGATAAAAAAAGGCGGCGTTTAATGATAAAGAACTAAATAGGCTATATTAGACGTCAATATCTCCAAATATCATTTGGCTGTTATAAGTGTGCTGTAAATTATAGGAGAGAAAAGAGGAGTCTTGGGCTGGACATTGAATGGAAAACGTTCAGCTTGGGAAAAGGAGAATTTCGTCTTGGATCACCTTACACCCACCGGAGAGGGGAAGAAGAGGGGCTAAGACACGGAGAGGGAAAAGTGACAAAGTATGTAATAAAGCGAGACTGTTACCGTAGATGTGTGTCGATAAGCCGGTAGTGTCCCGTACACCTGGGACGTTGTGATAAGGTTTGGCGAACATTATAGGGGTACCATTTACTGCATCCAAAGGCCTTGGCCATCACCGGTGATGGGGCAAAGCAATGGAGGACTTCTAAATAGGAATTGGAATCTCGCAGTCTTCAGTTACCTCGTCCCGCCTGGGATGTGGAAAACGTAGGAATGAAATTAATACACCAGTTTAGTGCGAGTTGGTTCTCGCTGCGGATTAATAGAATGTGGCCCCGTTTGGCACAACGTCACTCGCTGGTAATAGGTTTGTCAGTTTGTGGTTCAGCCAGCTCGATGGAATGTGTCAGAAGGTTGAAGGAGGGAAAGACGTGGAACGTGAACGTCTAATTGTAATGAAATTCTCCTGTGTAATATGGAGCCAACACGGATCAGGAAGTGTTGCAAGAGGAAAGCTTTTGATAAGACCGTTCCAATCAACTGAGGAATGACCGTCAAATGTCATCTTATAGGATATTGATCCATTTCCTCACCAAATAACACCTCGCGTTTTGTTTATTTTGTCCCAGAAAAAAAAAAAAAAAAAAAACACCAAATAACACCTCGCGTTTTGTTTATTTTGTCCCAGAAAAAAAAAAAAAGAATTTTGTTTACGAATTAATATATTCTTTAAACTCGAAACCTGTCAGATGCACTACTTTAAAACATCGTGTCGCCAACACTCCACCAGACTACTGCCGAAGTCGCTATCGAAACAGGAGCTGATATACCATAGAAAAGACTTATTTCCGTTATTCTGTGATGCGTGTTTAGAAAAAAAAATTATTTAAAAAATGGCAATAGTTTAAAAAATGCTTAGTAATTCGTTGGAAAACTTTAATAGCCAGCGAGAGAAAGAGAGGAAGCGTTGGCACATTAAGTGCTTATTTACATCTAACTTGTCTTTCTCTAGGGAACCAGCAGTTGAAAGGGGGACAGTTATATTAAATGAATCAACTTACCCCGTAGAAAGTAGTCATTAATATGGAGTGCCTCACTTCAGACATGAGCACTTCTTCCAGTACTATTATCACCCATCTAAAAACCAACTTTAAATCATTTCCATCGATTAAAAATCTTACATTTTTATATATATAAATTCGATAACAATTATAATAATTTTATTATTAAATATTCTGATTAGGTTTTTATATTCTTTCGTCTCGAACAAATCGGAGTAAACAAGTCTAATCTAATTTAACAAATGGTTTATACGTATATATATATATATATAGATCACTTTAACTTTTTTCCCTTCTTTTAATATAGGGAAATTTCCCTAAGTGAATTTAGTATGTGTATGTGTCTATATTACTTTATACAGAAGCGGAGAATAAAAACTTCCAGTTTAACATAACTGTTTAGTGTAACTCCTAAGATTAATTAACAGCAGCATCACCAAGATTGTTTGGCACATTGCCATCTGGCAACTTAAGCATTGAGACGCTGGAGTTTTGCCAAAATGATCAATTCTCAATTGCGTCCGAACCCGTCACACCGTTCGCTTATGACCATTGTTACAGATATACATTTTCGTGGACAATTTTTTTTTTTCCTCCTTACCGACTTATTATTATTATCATCATTTTTTAAACATATATATATATATATAAAGTTATAGAATAAAATTATAATTTTTTTAATTTGGTTAGTAACCAATCTCCATGATTCTCCTTGCAAACAGTGCTATGAAGACACGTAAAATATCCCCGAGAAGTTTACAGAATTTAATAACTTTTCAATGCCCGTCAAAACCTTAAAATTTTTCTTTATTTTTTTTTTTTTTAAGTGTTGTGGTATTGGTTAACTTAATCGAAAATTCAATTCCTTGTCTAAAAGTTATTGCTGGCCTCTTAAAAGCGGGTTATTTATGAGTGATGGTCAAGTAATAGGGGTTTTCGGTAAATTCCCCACTGAATTTAGACTTATGAGGTCAGAATTGTGGTGATGACCACGTGGAAATGGACCATGAATTATTTGGAAGCAACTACATAATATAGGAGTTAGTGACATAAAATGCTCCCTAAATTCTACAGGTTCCTAACGAGAGACCAAAAAAAATTAACAATCTATTATCTAGAAGAATTCAGAGGTAGAACTAAATTAAAAAAAAAAAAAAATCAAGAATTATTTGTGTGTAATTTAAATATTAAAAATAGTTAAATAGTTTTATTAATGTTTTTTATTTTTTTAATTTTAATTCTTGTGTTGGGATGTGTCAAAATGAGACCTAAAAATATTAATTAATAAACTCCTAGAATTGAATTTCAGTTCATTAATGTTCAATGAGTTCAGTTCAATAATGAACTTATTGAACTGAACTTACTGAACATTAATATGTTAGTTCAATAATGAAATTTGTATTTTAGTTCATTATTAAGCTCCCAAATTCAATATTGAATTTATCGAAATAGGAATAAAATTCAATTCAGTTCAATAATGAATTGAAATTTAAAATAAATTAAAAAAATTTTTCAGTTTCATATATTAAAAAAAATAAATTTATGTTTCAGTTCATTATTGAGCTGTAAAATTATTAAATTTACTTTAAATTTCAGTTTAATAATGAACTAAAATTTCAGTTCGATACAAACATAACTCTCCAAATTTGGCATAAAATGCAAAATACGAACACATAGTTCCTGCAATTGTGAAAGAAATCAGTATACTTGATAAAACATAGCCCATATCCTGTATAATCTTGATTTCCTACGTTTCCGACCAAAATTTAACAAAAGTTTTCGACAATTTTTTAGCTACGTCTCTGCTGTTTCTAGTATAAAATAAACTTTTGAAAATCCGTTTTCTATTATCACATATTTTATCATTAAAACAGGTGTTCTAGTACGAAATTCTACACTTGCGGTGTCGTCCGTAATAACAGGAAAAGCCAAATTTTACTTTTAAGAAAGAAGTATAAAGGATGCTGCACTTAAGAATGGTAGAAATTTACTGTCGTAACAATGGAGGCTCTAGAAGGAGTGGCTTTATCTTCCGTTACCGTTAAAACAAGTACTCGTTAAAAGGTTAAAAGATGTGTGCCACTCCACTCCCGAACCCTCCTGATCTTGTTACACCTCTGAAATATCTATTTCTGCTCGAAATCTCCTTCGCAGTTATATTCAAAGGGATCATTGTCTGAAGTTAAACGAACCACCACACAGAACGGTATTAATGCACGGCCAGAAATGACAAATAATAATAATAAAAAAGAAACAGTATGACTAAACTTATTAACGAAACTTAAGCTATAGAGCGTTGTGTTTCAATAAAGTTCCAATTATCTGCTATCAAGGTTTGAGAAAACTGTTATTGAAATAATTGGCAATGTTCCATTTATTAATTCTTAACGACCTACATATAGAGCAAATTTATCACGTGTTATAGGTTATCTTTCAAAAATTCCAAACTGAGTTCATCATAACTAAATAACCTAAATACCCGTGTGCAACCTTCATTACGTGTTTCGTTATTAATTATTAAACGTATCGCAAGAATAAGCACTAAAAATAATATTATTATTTCCCAAATTTATGAAACTAAATATAAAACTGATAGGAGCATTTAGAACAAAATGGCGTGGCTTTTTTCATTTTTCGTGCCCTACATCTTTCGCAAACACGCTTAAATGGGTTATAGGGACTTGTGACGTCACTTCATGCTGATTAAGTGAATATCTAGACAACAGAACGTTTTGCAGTACTAAAATAACAACTCAGATAGCGAAACATTAAATAATAATTAATTTTAAACTGTTTAATTGCTCTATATTAAATAATACAAAGGAAAAAAAAAATCGATCATAAGTTTCCTGTTTTCTACGATAATTTATCTTGGGTGTTTTCACGTAACCAGATCGCCGGATAAAGTATATAAAGTGAAAATAAACCGATTCCTAAATAGAAACTCCGACTATACCAGCTAACTTTAACTCTTTTTTTTTTTTTTTTAAATTCCTAGAAATGGAGTAGAAGAACCGGTTGTGGAGTTTATGATATTCACTCGTCGCCATTATACAGCTCGCGACGCCAATACCCAAGAGACACGACGTTTCGGGAGATCAATTCAACTTGTTTTTACATCCCTAACTTCGGTTAATGAATTGCATTTGTAAAATTTAATTGAAGCAAATGGCAGAAAAGAAAATAGAATTTTATACCATCGAGTTTCGATTAATGGAAAGGAGTAAAAACAAAAAAAAAAAAAAAAAAAAAAAAAAAAAAAAAAAAAAAAAAAAAAAAAAAAAAAAAAAAAAAAAAAAAAAAAAAAAAAAAAAAAGATTTACTTATAAAAGGTAGTGAAAGAGAGAGAGAGAGAGAAAACACAGTAAATCATTTTTTAAAAGGTTGCATAACGCCAAAAGTCAAAGGTAGAACGGAAGTGACGTAAAGGAATTTCGATATTAATCTATATCCTTATTACTTTGAACCAATTATGATTAGTAATAAGGACCGAAAGTAAATCTCGAATTGGAGTGAAAGGGCCTAGAGACAAATAAATAAATAAATAAATAAATAAATAATATGACGAATTTAAAGAGTACCGATAATGAGAGAGTTATATACAGAGAAGGAAACACGTCCTAAAGGCAAAAATATTGGCAAAAATTGAAGTGAAAGCATTTTAATTTTCGAAATCCTTATTGGTGTAAGGGGATTTAAAAGGAAGAACGTTAGAGACGATTTGCAGTATTCGTCTCTAACATTCCTACGACTGTTCGAGGGCTCAATAACTCGATTGTCAGTAGTCGTTGACATTCAACATTGCCTTATTCTGCTAACAAAGATTGATAATCCGCTGTTTCCATTGACGCCTAATACGATTTTTGTCAATCATACGAGACGAAATGTCGCCCTCGTTACTTTTGTGTGTATTCCAGTTTTGCATTCGAACGGGGCATAATTTTTACTCATCTTTAATAATAATATGTATGAAAAAACAAAGTATTTAAACTGTTATTAATATCTTTCAATCAAATAACTATTGATATTATAGGAAAACGATCAAGAGACGAGAAGCCATAATTTATCTGTATCTAAATGGATTTCTAAAAGGCAATTTCGGTGGTTACAAACTCTAATAAACGAATTAACTTTATCAAATATTCGTGCGGAATTAAATCCTTTTATCATTCAGGTGAGTCGTCAGGTGTGACAGGTAAAGTGGCGAGAGCAGCGGAGCGCGAAACCACTTGTCAGTGAGATATATCCGATTATCATCATCATTACCTGGCATAATTGCACATCGGAGTGGAGCTACGTTAAAAGGTAGGCAGCGGATCATTAGTTACACCTGTCAGACCGGTAATATCTACTCTCGGGGGGCATTATTAATATATATGGTTACTCCTAAGGGTTTAGTTTAGAATGATTGCCATTATTGTTTTCGTTATAATTGAGTCTGATTACAATTGTAAACGGTTGTATTGTTTCCTTTAAAGATTTGCTGTTTATCCGAAAAGCTGACGTTATCTATTCGTGTGACAATACAGAATACAATTGAACTGTTCTAACTTTAATTATATTGTTTATCCTCGTATTAAATATAGGAAAACTTTATCTATTTCGGTACTGTTTCCTTCAGGAAGCGAGCCTGTTGTGTGCTATTTGTCCGTTCCAACATCTGTTTTCCTTTAAAATCTATTTCGGAATTAGCTTTATTTTGTAAAATTAGCTGCAATTATGGCTATTTACTAAAACTCTTATATATTTTACCACCTATAATTTCGCTCCAGTTCATTAAAAGTCGTCGACTAAAAAGTTCCAGATTGAACAGAGAGAGAGAGAGAGAGAAGAATGACAAAAAAAAAGAACCACGTGTGACGATAAGTAACCATTTAAAGAATATATAACGTCCACTTTTCTAAAAATGCAATTCCTTCCATTGACAGTTTTCAACGTCAGAACAAGAAAATTATCTTAACAGTAATACCATTGAAGTAAATTGAATGGACGTTTCACAAACACGACTATTCAATTGGCCTATGATTAGTGGTTCCATGTTTCGACCTGATGGTCGAGGTAAGGGGAGAGAAATAATATTTTCTTCTTGCTTTTTACCAAATTAAATGCATAAATGGATGACTTTACGGGTTATAAACGTCGTTAATTAATCACCAAAATATGATTAAAACCGGTGGCGTACGTAGGCCCTCCACCATTTACACCAATTAAATCGAGTGAAAATATGCTAATTTTTTTCGAAATCATAAAAAAATAAATAAATTTGTTAAAGTGGAATAAAGAATTTTACGTATCGAAGTGGAAACAAACGAAAACTAATTGGAAGATAACAGTATTTATTAGCGTATTGAATAGTTTGGCATTATACAGGAACCGATCAAGCGTCTAGCATCATCGATCGAAATCCTATAGCCACATGGTTATAAAGTGTGCATGTGTGTGTGTGTGTGTGTTGTGTGTGTGTGTGTGTGTGTGCGCGTGTGTCAGCCATCACCTGTCTTCTCCCCACCCCGTGCAACTACAGCAGGCCGAGAATGACTCAGCAGTCAGTAAGCTCAGGAATATTGCAGTAAGTCTTAAAACCTGTCATTAACTGTCAACATCGTCAGTAAAATTGATATACCGTCCAATGATATATAATAAAATATCAGCTGGTAAGCACTAGCTCTTTCATTTAGTTTCGTGCATAAAATGACTTTTAAGATCGGTCAAGCAATACTAAGAGTCTAAAGTCGGATTCTTTCGATTCGACTTTTCTGCCGATCGAGCCAAATCCGAAACTCATTTGCATGCGTGATGTAATGTTTCCCTCAAGTAGGCGACGTATTGCAACCGATTTAAAGAAACTATCGAGATATATAAACTGTTGAAACAGTTTAAGCTATTAGAGAAAGATGAATGTCGCTTCTACAATGACTGGATGTTAAAGCATCCATGCAGCATTCGATATTTTTTTTTTAATCTTTCGACGGTTATATTATCAGGATATCCTGATAGACTAATCTTTGAGGTTGCTGGCGGTTACATGCGTGTGTTCGGTCCGAGTTTGGTGGATTTTTTAATGTGTACCTTTACGCCAGTCAAAAAGAATTGAGCTTAGGATTCATTAGGAGTGCGTGTAGACGTACCACTGAATATATTTTGAAAGTTTAGAGAGACTTGGCGCAATTTAAAGTTCTCTCGCAACACAAAAGGAGTCATCAATAATCTAGAAAGATCAAACTGAACATCATAAAAGATATACGAGCATTCTCTGTGAGCATGTTTGTTAAAAATTATTATTGAAATAGAAAAGAGGTGCCGAAACGTGATTCCTTCTCATCCATTGTCAACAACTGAATATTCATGGTACAATAGTTGAACGTGGTCGAGACTATCAAAACTCGAAAACCAAAAGACGTAATTGCGCCATCGACTCGTTCAATCTCCGAATTTTGTAACGTGATCAAAACTCTGAAGCCACAAAAGATGCCATCCACCTTCTAAGGCGACTCTACGGCGTCCGTGACCCGGGTCTGCACCTTCGCGATTTATTCGTGCCAAAAAGGGGGGGGGCGAATAGGCTGTCTGTCCATAACCCTCACTCTACCTTCATGCATATGGATCGCACACGGTTGGGATATATATCACTGCAGAACTTCGTATAACGGAGTCTTTTCATTTGCATTTATATGCATCGATGGAAAGCGCGCGCGACAGGCATAATTTTTATTTAAATCACGGCTGGTCTAGAATGGAATAGTGGACGTGGAAATATAAACTGTTCACTCTTTTTTTTTTTACCCTCCCCTCTTACCCTTTTGATGATGGAGAGGTCTTCTATACCCGCAAAGGTGTGTGCGTGAAGTGCAGATTCAAATATCTCTCATCGAGATAATTGTCCAGATCGATAAATCCTGCATCGGAAGACTGTAAATTCGATATACGCTATTTCTATTTTGTACCTTAAAAAATTCGACTTCTTTATTTTATCTTTATACTTTTTTTTTTACGTTTAAATCATTTATCGCAAGCTGGCATTGCATCGCTCTTCATAAAAATAAACAAAGTCTATAAGGTTCTTAGTCGATGATCTTCCCGTGTACCAAAAATAATCTCCAAGTTTGTGCTTTTGTTTTCAGTTACAGATGGTGTGTCCCACATTACGAACGAAAAGGAACCAACGGGTGTAATTTGGTGTATGGTGACATTAGGAATAAAAGTCGTTTTGGAAAGGGAAAACCGACAGTTTTGCGTTTTATCTGAAGACATCCGTCTGGTCTGCATTGGAGAGGAAATAAACATCCCTTGCTTAGGTGGCGTAACATCCGTCCAGGAAGACAAACAGAAAAAAGTTCCACCCCCTTTCACCGGAAAATGCGAAACGAGATGAGAGATCCTCCAAATGGGTTGACTAAAAACAAAAAAAAAAATGTTCACAAATATTCACCTCGACAGATAAAATTAATTAAAAATTTATCTAATTATTATTATTACGTTCGTCTATAAAGCTCGCATTTCGATTTTTCTCCGCTAACAAAAGAAAAATAGTAAAAAAAAAAAGAATCTAAAATAACATTTAAATCAAGAACCAATATAAGTGCACTTAGTCCAAATCTTCTATTTTTGTGTTTTTTTATATCACATCGTAACCCCACTCTTCTGGCTTTTGGCCAATAGCAGGCAGAATGAATTAAAATTCATTATGTGATAGTAGAACTGTCAAACAAACTATGAATTATGCTCGCTAGTCCGAGTCTTTTGCCTTTCTGACTAATTGTACAGTGATGAAGAGTAAAAGATGACCAATTCGGTTAACGAATACTGTTGTCGTTTCAAAACTTTTAAAACTATTACTGACAATGCGTGTGCAATAATGACAATCGCTAAAAGTGAATAAGGCTGCTGCACAGCTTCCTCGTATTAATGGCACCATATGTTTACATTGGCTAGAGTTTCATGAAGCGTAAAACTCCACAAACAAACATTTGACTAATAATATATATAAAAGTCAAAGAAAGGTTCTATGTAATCGAAACGTTGGACCTAATTTCTCTTTCGTTTATTGGGTTCTTCTTAAGTAGAAAGGGGACGAAGGGCGACCTCAACATCTCTCTTTTTTTTTGTCTTTTATTTTCCCTTCCATCCTTTTGCTGCCCACTAAACTGCTGTCACGTGACAGGCCAGCTGTCACCTGTCTGCCAGTGTTCATTGTTCACAAACGTTACCGTTGTTTCGATCATATTTTCGTTTCGTGTTGGACATAATTCAAGTTCTACAGGTCTGCACCTTCACTTCAATTTATGTTCGACGTATATTGTTAAACTGTAAAATAACAACACGTCACCAGTGACATCGACCCTTTTTTTTAAACTTCCGTCTAGTCGACGAAAAATGACAAAAATCACGAAACAATGTATAAGAAAAATAGAAAAAAGGAAGAGGATAATTATTATTTTATGAATGGATGAATTCAATTTACGTATCATTTTTGTTTGGACTGTAATTGCTGACTAGTCAATCATACAATTATATAATTAAACATAATTGTTGCAGCTATATTCCTAGGGGAACTGCACATATATAACAAACATAGCATTCTCTAATAATTGGATAAGTCGGTTCAGGAGGGAGAGTAAGTGCGCGTCGCCATCTAACGTCAACTATGCGAAACAATTTTTAACACACCACGGTACCAAAAGGCGCTTCAAACGAACTTCATCCGAACGGTGACGAAACTATCGAGTCAAAAAAAAAAAAACTGTAAAATGTAAAAGTTTCTAAGAGCGATCTATAGCAACAAATCTAATATTCCTCGTCTAAGGTCATGGCCACGGTCCAATACCACTCATTGAAGGTGACAGCGTGGCACCGTCGCGGAGGTGGTGACGCAATCGTTGCTGACATTAGCAAGTAAAACTTAACTGCTGTTCTAAGGAATTACACGTATGATTTATTAACAGTTTTAACCTTGTAAGCGATACTGGAATTTTAAATTGCTAACGTTTGTTAAAAATAAGTTTTACAAAACTTACCGTTTTCCGTGTATAGAGAGGGAGAGAAATTATGATAACCGATAACTCATCAGTCATCTGACACTAATCACTTGATAGATCAAATGACGAAGAAGAAAAGAAGGGAGAGAAAAGTTAAAGGGGGCAAAAAACAGATATTAATCATGCTCATTCATGCCGTACACTTTTCTAACTGCAGCTAGCAGGAATGGGAGGAGACCGTGACCCGTGCCCTTCACCGAGACCATGCTGCAATTCATCAAATTTTGGCTGTGACAATTCCACTCGCGGACAGGTAACAGAGAGTTTCAGGAATTTGAATTTTTTCTCGTGTATCCGGCCCGTTAATTAAGGTTCGCTCTAAACGAAAATCCGATATGACGTGGAGATTTTCTTAGTTTACCATTGCAGTATGGAAGAGAAAGACGTCTTAGGTCGATTAATGGAGAAAGATGTACGGTTACCTCCCATTCCACACACATCAGGTGACCTAACCAGGTAAAAATCTATCGCAAATGCATCCGTTCGACGTGTGACCACATTCACCTGCGATGTCTCACATAATATCAGAAAAGCAGCGCTATCTCTAAGCTAATGCCTCAAGCAAACTCTCTAGAGGCAGCGGATGTAAATTAATATTTATTCGTAGTTCAAACCATATAATTCAAAGTTCAAACAGCGTCAAAGAATCCTGACTTCTGCTGGCTTAACAATAGTTATGTGGGTGGCTTAATTTGGAGAAGAGATGGTTGATTTGTATCCGGCTAAGTCTAGAGATTTGTGTTCCCTTTCCTACCCGTTTAAATAGAGAATTGTTACAGTTATCGTTAGGGCCATCGGGGGAATTGAGGTCGCCAGTGAGATTAGAAGAATGAAAAGTTATAATAATTCCACTAGTCAAAGTGAAAATGTAACAACCGTTCGGGGATTACCGCTTTGTTTTTTTGTTTTCTTTTAAATTGTTCCTGTTTCCTACCGTACGAGGACATCCTACGGAAAATAAACTAATATGAACGAAGTCTCCTGTTGTCTCACTCCTTATCAAACGAATTAGTCATTAGAATCGTCTATTAATTTCGATATATTTGGACTTTTCAAACGTGAAAACTGTGACAGGGACTAACTTTATTGCTGGTAAAGAAAAATAAAAAACGTAATTTATAATGTTTCCATGATAAAATGTAACTTTATATGATGATGAATTTAACTCAACAGCTGTATTTTCAGCAATCGTGTAGTTTAGGCTCCCTGTCGCGCTTCATACATGTGTCCATTATATGACACCATCACTCGATTATTGCAAGATTAAATAACAAGTCTAGAGAGAGGGTGCCCGAGAAAAACACAGCTTTTGTTGTAGATCTGTGAGACGTAACGAATCCATGCTACAACCGTTACCAGACAGCTGGGCACGTGTGCTCCAAAAGGTGTGCCACGCGTCCACTTCTTCTATGGGACAATAGATGAATAGAGAAAAAGGACTCTCCCCGGTCCTACCTGTGCCTCAACAATATCAAAGAAAAATGCGTCTGATACATTTTTTTGTACCCGCAGATTTAAAAAAAAAGAAAAAATCATGAATAAAATCAGGCGACCCTTTTTGATCTTTGTGCAGAGACTCTTAACGTGGAGACTTTACTCCCTTCTAGATTGCCATTCATTGGTGGCACATATAAATTTTTTTTTTTTTTTGAGAATAGCAAAACTTTATCCTTTTTATTTACGATATTATCTTTATTGTTTGGCATCCTTCCTGATCCGTTCAGACTTAATGGAAAGGATAATTGTACTTTCATTTATTTATCATTCTGACATAATATAAGTTTGCATGAGAATTGAAGCTGAAGTCGCGAATAAATACAAGATTAAATACGCGAATAAAAGTTTACGATTGTAACGAAACCTCGATTATTCGTAACCAACCGATAATCGAATAATGAAAGGACGTCATTCAGTTTCTTCGTTGGAGCGCCATCGAAAATATCATCATATCTTTCCCTCCTAATAACCGATATCATAGAGAGTTTCGAGTCTACTAATATATCGTTTCATCATCGTCGTCGTTCTACGTTTAAAAAGAAAAATGGATTTTGACATTGTTAATGCAGATTCCTAGTTTTAATCTGATTGGCAAAATCTGTATGTGATGAGGTCAGACTTTGGATATTGTAAATAAGCTTTAATTGCCAATTAGAAATGTCATTACTAAAGTACACGCAGATTAATTAAGATTTAAGATCATTTTCGATCATTAAAGAGAAACATCTACACGTAGATAAAAGAAATTATCGAAGATTTATTGACTCGCTAACAAAAGTTAAGCGGTCAGAACCCAGTCGATAGCTTATGTAGTGACTCTTTTCCTTTAACTTTTGTCGATAACAGCTATTCATAAAAATACACATGCACCTCTCTCTCTCTCTCTTCTTTCTTACTTCTATCCATAGAGATAAAAACAGATTACGTAATCCGATTATTTTAATTAAAGGTATGCATATAAGATACATACATATCTTGTATACGTCTCCTACTCTATATAATTTATGTCTAAAATAAAGAATTTTTGTTTCGTTCTCTACCGGTCTAAAAATTCACACTCGAACTTTTCGATAACTTAGTTTTGTTAAGTGTTTTTTTAAAAAGGATTTAATGAAGTCTGAACTGAATTTAATCATTTTATTTTATTTTATTTTTCCTCCTTTTTAAACACCCTATCGCCTAGACTTGTCTGTCGTCACGTCTCTTCCGAAATGACCAACCTTTAAGTTAAGAGGATCAAAGTACGTATTCGCCTACTCTAAATATTTTTGTTGTGAAAAACCTGGGTTTCTACTGAATATATAAAGCATCTAATTTTTTTTAAAAAAAGCAAAAAAATTACGCAGATTTAAATAATTCCTTCAAAGAAGTTACACCTATTAGTGCACTGTTTAAAAATATTCCTTACAGCAGCGGTTTTCGAAACCTGTGATACGCGTACCATTATTAGTACGTGTTTGGTAAACCTGTACAGTATTTGGTAAACCGGTACAGTATTTGGTAAACCTGTACAGTGTTTGATAAACCTGTACAGTGTTTGGTAAACCGGTAGATGTTTGGTAAACCTGTACAGTATTTGGTAAACCGGTAGGTGTTTGGTAAACCTATACAGTATTTGGTAAACCTGTACAGTGTTTGGTAAACCGGTACAGTGTTTGGTAAACCTGCACAGTATTTGGTAAACCTGTACAGTGTTTGGTAAACCGGTAGATGTTTGGTAAACCTGTACAGTATTTGGTAAACCTGTATAGTATTTGGTAAACCTGTACAATATTTGATAAACTGGTAGTGTTTGGTAAACCTGTACAGCATTTGGTAAACCTGTACAGTGTTTGATAAACCGGTACGTGTTTGGTAAACCCGTACAATGTTTGGTAAACCTGTGGTACACTGTAACACAGGTTCTTCAAACCTGTGGTACGTGTACCACAGGTCAATCTTGATTTCCTACTCGTATACGAGGCATGTTTTCGATGGTGGTACTGAAATATTTGAATTTTGAATTTGGTGGTGCGCATTTATGTAAAAGTTGAGAACCGCTGCCTTACAGCGATTGACTACAATTCTATTAAAGAATATAAAACAACATTATATACCTGAAAAATATTATTATACAGCACTGTATAGGTTAAATGAAGAAACACGATACATGATGGATGCTTAACTGCAATAAATCTATCATATACATCATTAATGTGCAGTTTACAGTATAATATAATTTATTAAAATAAATTTTTACTAAAAAAACTTACTTTTTATTAATTTACAAACTATATAAACGATTATGTAAAAAAACATGCAGCAAGTATTAAATACTTACACTTTTTATCGCACTCTGAGCATACAAACATGTATAGTAAACAAGCCACAAAATCAGACAAAAATATATAAATTCAAACAAAATTAAGTGAAAAACTTATTAAAATTAGTAGCAGCTCTTAAAAAAATGAATTTTTATGTCTATTGGTCTCAAATTTAGGTATGAGTACAAAGTCAAAATATCTTGTATAAACTTGAGGTACATTATCAGATGGAAGAGATCTACAGATGTATTTAGACAAAATTATCATACCACTGAATGACTTAAAAATGACACAATAAATCCAATATGACGAATACTTAAGATAGATTAATCAAACTTTATAAAACGGAATTTTTTTCTCACCTTTCATAAATTTATTAGTCAGAAACTAAACTATAAAAATGCCAAGTTAGCAACAAACTATAAACAACCAGTCATTATGTCAATCAGCCAGGTTTACAGTATTCTACTTATGCATTTATCTTGTTTTACATCTACTTTTAAATAAATATTGAAAATTTGCAGAAGTTAGAACACGATGAACTTTTCTAATCTTGAAACAGGACCTAAAGATGTCACAAATTTTTTTTGTTTTAATACAGATTTTCGTTTAATTAGTTGAAGAGAAAATTCTCTTAAGATTAACTACTTGCAATCGTATTATAAAAAAAAAAAAAAAGAAAAAGAGTGAAAGTAATCTACTGTAGATAAAAATGAAATTTTCTCTGTGACAAGTAAGAGAGAGAGAGAGAGAAATTTTCTAGAAACAATACAATAATCACACCAGTACTTTTAAAAACCTTTTTCGGTGCTGTCGACTTTCAGAAATCGCATCTTATAAAATTATCTCAGCCACTTTTGTTTAAATAAACTCAGATAATCAATATAAGAGTTTGTTATAATACAGTTCTCGATAGGAAAACGTTATCAAAAGTAATACAGGAATAGCTAATTAATCATGAGTGATTATTACTAACGTCTTAAACACATCTCTCCAACTTCGGATTGGGAAACATTGATTTATATAATTCGTAGCAAAATATATTTAGCAATTAATCATACAAAAAAAAAATAATAATAATAAAATTATATTTCGAAGTACCAAATTACAATATATATACAAGTATACGACGATAAAAGTTCTCGAATATCTTCATAAATACTTTGATAGTGGCTCTCGATCTTACCATAAATGCATACTCGAAATACAAAAATTTCGGAACCACCAACAAAAATATGCCTCGTATACGAATAGGAAATCAATATTGTATACGTACCACTAGTCATGTCTCGTGTACCACTGTACCACAGGTTGAAAACCGCTTTAAGAAAATGTTTAGCGCTCTTATAAATTAATTTGATAAAAACTAATCATGTTTATGACTATTTGATAGTTCAGCAGTTCTCAAATTGTGGTACGCGTACCACTGATGGTACACGAGACATGAGTAGTGGTACGTGTATAATCTTGACTTCCTATTTGTGTAACAGGCATATTTTTGGTTGGTGGTACCGAAATTTTTGAATTTCGAGTATGGTGATGCGCATTTATGAAGAGGTTGAGAACCGCTGTTATGGGAATTTAAGCATCAAAATAAAAAAAAGCAAAGAATTGCGAGGTATGTAGAGTTTTTTTCACATTAAAACTCGACTACAACGTGTTAAAACTAATTTCAGTCGATCAACTCTTCGATATACAAACTTACGCGGCATAAACTATTAAGAGTTAAATACCAATCGGGCGAATAAAATCTTTTCAATTAATTAGCAACTTGCGAATTTTAAATATTCGCATCTCTTAATCAGTTTAAAGGATTAAAATACAAATTTGAACTATCTCAAAATTAATTGATTACGAATTTAAATTGCCTAAGTACGATTTGCCAATGAGGGAAAATAAAAAAAATAACAAAAAATCAAAAATAAACACGACCTTTTATATAAAAAATTGTAATTTAAAACCACTAAAATTACTCTCCACGTTTCGAGTTACGTATCTCATACTATTTAGCCTACTTTAATAATTTTAATTTATTGTAGAACGGAACTTTTGACCTTATTTTCTCTTCGATACTTTTGACCTTAATGTAAAAAATATATATTTATATTTTTGACTAATTAATGTTTCCAATAACTAAGAACGTTAACCAATGAGTGTATATACAGAACAGGCATGTATGTGTATTTTTTTTCGAGCCAGATCAGTCCAGACAGCGAGTATTAGTAAATAGACCTATATACTCCCTATTAATCTAGCAGATAAATTGGATTAATTTAAGATTCGACCAAGAATAAATCTAATTACGTTAGCATGTGGAAACAAAAAGGATTTTTGTTGAATATTCATATCACAGAAAAGTAAATAACTTACGAGTGATCCTCTAAAAATATTACACACACACACACAGTTCCTATATCATACACCGGAAGCAGGTATATTATGCAAATTAAAAAATCTAATGAAGGATTTTTGGAGTTAAAATCTATGATTTCATTCGTCGATATTAAAAAAATTTATTAAAAATAATATAAAAATATAAATAAAACATTATTTAAACCAAAAAATTGACTTTTTTTGTTAAATATTCTAGGCATTTGTGAATGAACTATGTTAAGATTTGGTTTAGTGGCGCAAGGGCCTCCTGGGCCAAACAGGGGATAAAATTTATAAACAAGAGTTTACAATAAAAATAATAAACAAAAATTCGAACGAGCCACGTTATCAACAAAAGGTAAAACAGTGGTGTAAAGTGCCACATTAAACGATAAACACTATCTATGTTAAGCATTTTTTTGATTAAATTTTTCTGTCTACCTGTCTCGCATTGTTATATATTCTATATCTAGGTATAAACAGATATAAAAGACGAGTTCTGTGCTTACAATTTATTAAAAATAATATAAAAATATAAATAAAACATTATTTAAACCAAAAAATTGACTTTTTTTGTTAAATATTCTAGGCATTTGTGAATGAACTATGTTAAGATTTGGTTTAGTGGCGCAATTATTAAAAATAATATAAAAATATAAACAAAACATTATTTAAACCAAAAAATTGACTCTTTTTGTTAAATATTCTAGGCATTTGTGAATGAACTATGTTAAGATTTGGTTTAGTGGCGCAAGGGCCTCCTGGGCCAAACAGGGGATAAAATTTATAAACAAGAGTTTACAATAAAAATAATAAACAAAAATTCGAACGAGCCACGTTATCAACAAAAGGTAAAACAGTGGTGTAAAGTGCCACATTAAACGATAAACACTATCTATGTTAAGCATTTTTTTGATTAAATTTTTCTGTCTACCTGTCTCGCATTGTTATATATTCTATATCTAGGTATAAACAGATATAAAAGACGAGTTCTGTGCTTACAATGAAGATATAAATGTTAAAAATCTATTCAAAAAAGCCTCCCAGACCTTCTCATGTAAGGTGACAGGTTAACATAATCTTACAATGGATAGAATATATTGTTATGAAAACTTATGCCAGTCTTTATTGATGAAAACGAAAGATTAACAATCGGAAACATCGAAAGTACAATTATAATCATTGCCAGTGACAATGCAACGTTTAGGAATCTGCAAATCGATACGCCACACCGTAAATGCCATCGTCCTAATTGTATTTTCGGTTTTTCTAATAATTATGTTGTCTTATATTAATGGAGGCATTATTTGACATTAATTTACATAGCTTTATCTTATCTGCAGTGAGTATGATTGTGATATTTCACTCAATGACGTGTCGGGACCTCGGCACTCTTTTCTGACAACTGGGGCCATTCTAGATAAATTACTTTTAGACTGTTTACGTGTACAAGAACTGTATAGAAAAATAAGGTGGAGCATCCTCTACGGAATTAATAATATACCTGTATGGAAATTCGTTCCAAGAATCTATTTTTATCCCATACGTTTGTTAAAAAAACACATAAAGTTGTGTCCCTTCTTTGACACGGTACAAAATCTTAAAATTTTGGGACTGTTTACGCTTTACCAACTTTATCGTCTATAGATATTAATAGATCCGGATTTGGTGTTTATGTAAATAGATATACATCGGCTATAAAAGAGGAAAAACGGGCTATATATTATCCAAATTTCTGGTAAGAAAAACATTTTTGGAGGGGGAGAAAAAAATAGAGAAAGAGAGAGACTAATCCCGAATGCAATAAGTGCAACCATTATTCAAACAATCAAAGAAAGAACAATCAAAACCCTTCCTGCATTACTTATTTAATTCCTATTCCTGTGTTAGCATCGTGTACTGAAAGAGTAATGAGAGCCTTCGTCTTGTCTACCTTTTGTCGTTAAACTTCAGACTCGGCGCATGACTTCACATCATCAATCTTTTGTCGTATCTAAGCCAACACGGGAAGAATATAAGCTTATCTTTCCCCAAACTATATAAATACATACATCCTCAGAGATCAACATTAAGAAACTAGTATTCAGAAACAGTCTTGTTGTAAAGGCGTTTTCAAGCATCTATGCTTGAAAACTTATGTCCGGTCACGTCTTTCGCATCAGACGTGGTCGAATATTGTCACGAAAAATTGTATACAATTCTCCTAGAAACGTTTAAGTTATATTTGTAGAAATGTAAAATGATTACCGCTTGTAGAAAAGTAACTATTCTGTTCTAGTGACTTTTTTCTTCCTTAAAAAGAAAAAAATAAATAAAAAACTAACGTTTCTGCTCGACAACTTTTAAATGAAAACATACGAAAATTACATTCCTCCCATTCTGAACAATTTACAAGAGTTCGTCTTCTATAAACGATCGAGTTTTTATTTTTTATTTTTTTTCTCTTCCTTTTCCCTGTGCATCGGCACATAAATTAGTCTAGTATCATTATGAGGTCATGTTAGTGGCATTGACAAGTGTACGGTGAATCATTTGCTAAATAAGTGAATCATAAAACAACCCTTTAAATTAATTATCTGTAAATAATAATAATAAAAATATATATTAAAAAAAAAAAAACAGATTAAGGAAAGCATTTTCGGTTAATATGGGTTAATTATCAATTGGGTTTCGCGACGTTACTTATACATAATTAACCCACGTTTACTCGTATTCATGTGCAAATTTAACTTTGTTATAAACCTCTCGATACTTATCAAAGTGTACTTCCTGTTTTATGTACAAACAACGTTAATTTATTGACTTAACCACCATCAAAAGTGGGCTATGCGCGTATATATATTTTGAATATTTTTAAAACTTGGCGCTTTACGAAGCTACTTATCCAAAAAAAAAATTTTTTTTTATTTTTTCCTACTAAAAAGAAGGATTCAAAGATGTCAAGATTATTATTAAGAATTTAATTCTCGACTCGGAATTGGTAAATGAGTTCCACTCAAATTCTATTATCTCTCTTCAAGGACGGAGAAAAGTGGATGATGCTATAAAAATATGAGGAGCGACTTAAATATATTTCTTCTTCTTTTTTTTTATATTTTTCCTTTTTACAATAAACGAATTGTATAGATATCACGACTCTTGTTTTACTGTTGTTATCTCTGTGGCAATAAAACATTAATTAATATAGACACGAACATAACAACTTGATAGAAAGATGAGTGGTAGTTTCTATCAAGTAGATTTTTCTAGCAACCGACTGCACCTTTTTAATTGATATACGTAGAACTTAAACAGAGATAAGAGGGTGAAAAGCCAGCGAAAACTTGCTTGGCATCGAACTACAATTATAGTTTATGCCGAAGTTAAAAAAAGAAAAAAAATCGCGAAAAATCGGTAAAAAGTATATAAATAATTTCCTTTCGTGTGACGTCACTTAATTTAAATGTAAGGAATTTTTACAGATGGAGGGGTGTAAAGTTATGATAACCTATTTCGTTAAAATAGAACGGATTACCCAATTCGAGATTAAGTTATTAAATGTCAAAATCGTGTTTTAACGCCATCTTGTTTGGGTTAACGCGAACAAAATAAACGTTGGTAAAAGCTAAATTACGTCTGTTATTTAGGCACTTATATTAAAATATTGAGGATGAGTCATTTTTCTCAGAATTCCGAATTAGATATTAGGATTTCCTTTCCTGGATAAACCTTTTCCTACGGGTTGTTACTTTGCGAAAATACATTGGACTTTATACTTTTACTGGACGTCTCAACATCTCTATCATCAGCGTTTTACTCAATACATACATTCGGTGGTTCAAAGTGCTACTGTGATCTGTCTTGTTTACTGCTGTTGGCACGATTTTAAAATATATATATATATAATATATTTTGCTTATTTTAAGATTTTTTTTTTCTCGTTATAAAGCAGGCCTTACATTGCGACGTACTAGCGTCAGAGAGAAGAGAGAAATTCCGTTGTTTGTAGAGACGTGTCTGATGTCGTGCTAATCAATATAAAATGACAGATACTAATGTCTCCAATGATATTTCTAGCGTGCTGGGAATTCACACAATTTCGTTGTATTCTCTTGGACCAAGAGCCAGTTCTGAGGATCAGTGAGTTAATGTTTAGTTAATTAGAGGCGAACGGTGTGTTCTGCCGTGACAAATGGTGGTCGCTGGTCTCTCATCACTTTTGATCACTCCCATCTGTCTGTAGGTCATCGTATCCCCAGAGTCTCCAGACGTTAAGGGTTCTCGCCACCATCATTTTTAAAATTAAATTCTCTCGACTCTGACGGAATTTCTCACGATTGGATAAGAAATGCTTTAAAAAATTGCCCGGATAATTTTATTCTCTTTTATTTATGAAGCAATTTTCGGGTTTTGAATTTTCTATGAGCCAAAGATAGGATTAACTCCTTTTCTCCCTATATTTATCTAGTCGTTTCATTACTTTTCAACGGGATAAAATTTATAAACAATTCCTAAATTTGGTTATTTTTAAGTTCTCATAGATACGCTACTACTCCACACATAAATTCAAACATAAACGACAACATTCAACAGCGAAAAAAAAAAAAACAAAATCAGCAATATCATCGTGTTTTATTTTTTTAAATATCGAAACGAAACTGCAATAAAGTCACCAAAAAAAAACAAGATCTCTTACTTAAGTAGAATTTTTGATAATCTGAAGAGAAATATGTAAATTCGACAAGTTCAACCATGTGCAATGAAGTTATGTAAAAATATTTCAGATTTTTCTGGCCAACATTTGATATTACGTAATATATAAATCTTTAAACTAGAATCAAAATTTTAAAATTTTAATGGCAAATTTGTTTTCGTGAACAGTTGCTAGAGAGTCTATTAATCTATAATTGCTATATTAAGAGAGGTAGGCGAAGGATAACGTGTTTACTTATAGAAGAAAGTAAATAATTGATTGGCAGAATTCCAGAAATGAAGAATGGCATCGAAACTATCAGTGATAACTACGTAAGCACGAAAAAAATTCCTAGAATACCTGTTAGTAAATATAATTCGGTTAAAACTATACCTCCATTCTTGTTCCTTTCTAACGTTAAATCCTTTAAAAAATGAAGTGTTGTAAAGACAAAGTGTTTCGTGTTATTCTTTACACTCTTCAGACCGAAAATTCCTTTTCGAGAGAGAAAAATAAAAGGTGCAGCATTTATTCTTAGTCAGTATAGACTCTGAACTCTTTAACATCTCTCTCTCTCTCTCACAGCTTGTTCTATTTTACATCTCTTCGAAAGGTATACCTATTTTTAGAATTTTAAATAGCTTTTAAAACAATTCAGATGTGTCTTTTCGATTTAAAATTTATGAAAAATAACACTGCACACACGTTATTCGTTATTAATTCTCGGTATAAAAAAATCTATAAATAACCTAGTTACTTAAATAGATATTTAATAATAAAGATAAAAACAGAAAATGTGTCTCGGTTCTCCGATTACTAAACCAGGTGCACTCGTCACTTGGTGAGGATACAATGCCAAAACTAAGGCAGTTTTTGAAAGTAGACTATAACCCAAATAACCTGTAAGTCTATACAAAATCATCTTTATCAGTTATTAATTTTTATTTAAACAAGCATTTTATAAATTACTAAAAATATATGACAAAATTTTACTTATTACTGCTCCTGTTAACTTACACACGTGTTAGAAACTATATGCGAAAAGAGCCAAAACTATTCTGTTTTTGTCAAACTATACTCATTAAACGTACCCATAAAGGTCTGTAATTCTATACAAAATCATCTTATGAATTATTAATTTTTAATATTTATCCTGTTTTATTTAAACGAGCATTTTATAAATTACTAAAAATATATAACAAAAATACCTTACGAGCAATTTTACTTATTACTTGCTCCTGTTAACTTTTATACTGTATACGTGAAACTATTGTCTTTGCGACACTAGCCTCTCATTAAAAGTGTCCACAAAGGTCATAGTACTAGTTTGTTAATAATTTAAATTTAATTAGAAACACGTTAACCGTCGACGTTGCTGGTTATAAAGTTTTCGAAACTGTCGCCGATTGATTTCTCTATTTCGACTGTTCTATTCGAACAATAGACAATGTGGTCATAATGGGTAAATTCTCAAGTTTTGAGAAGGCGAAACGTGTTGAGAGAGCTAAGATATCCCATCGGTAAAGCGGAAGAAGAAGGATCTCCTGTT
This sequence comes from Olivierus martensii, assembly GCA_000484575.1. Classification (NCBI taxonomy): domain Eukaryota; kingdom Metazoa; phylum Arthropoda; class Arachnida; order Scorpiones; family Buthidae; genus Olivierus; species Olivierus martensii. The sequence continues at coordinate 61,389 of AYEL01080782.1, forward strand.
TACAACTAAGCCATATCTGTCCAGTATCTACCAATCGCCTGCAGCTAATTTCATTTCTGCAGCCAAGACTTTGTCAACATCGACAAGAAGAAGAGGTGTGTGTGTATGTGTGCTGCTAGGAAATCAGATTTATCTATCTTAACGCAGGCGATGGACCCACCGAAACATTCACCTGAAACTAGTTAGCACTAAATAATTACGTTTTATGAGAATCATGTGTGGCTGTTTAAATAACTGCAATCGGTAACTCTAAAATAATACTTTATATATAATTAATGATATATTTAACGAGCAGATCGATGGATTTGGTTGGCATTTAGATCTACATTTCCCGTGGGATTAACGTTACAATCCTATAAGAGAAATTACTACAGCCTTTTACATCAGATTATAACATAAGATGCATTAACGAAAATGCGGGAAAACTATGAATAATCCAAACTTCCGATAACTAATAGTATTTGAGATAAAACTCCTGCCTTAAATAAGATTTCGTGGTTGAAGATTATTCTCAAGTTATAAACTGCTTTAAATACTTCAAACTAGACATTCTTCCATAATCTAAACCGATTTATAAATATACTAGACACTATCCGCTCATATAAATGAGCGGAAATCTTGTGATTTAATCTTATAACCTTTGAGTATCATTAGAAGAACACTATAAGAAACATGAAATGATTAGATGGCGGCCATTATTAGGTTACAGCGACACCTGCGAATTTTTGATATTTTAGAGAAACTATAGTTTCAATTTAATTTTTATTTTTTAATTTATGAATAATTAATAATAGAAAATAATTTTGGCTTTCGCAGATATCCAAGAATTAATTCTTTCTAACAATACCCTATAAATTGATATAGTGGTTCGACTGAAAAAGAGATATTCAGCCAGCCAGCCACGTTTGATTATTAATATAGGCTATACTAGAAATTATCCGCTCATATAAATGAGTGGAAATATAATCATGTGAATTAATCTAATAATACCGTATATAACGACAAAAACACCTTCGAACTCGTGAATCCAAGAGGGAATCGTAAAATGGCATCCATTATTACGTTACAACGCGCACTTGCGCATCGATGAGGGAATCGTAAAATGGCATCCATTATTATGTTACAGTGCCATCTGCGAAGTCTATATTTTTAGAGGAACTACAATTTCAAAGTTATTTCTATTCTTTAATTTTTAAATTATTAATAACAACAAATAATTTGGGCTGTCGCAGAAACTACAATTTCAAAGTTATTTCTATCCTTTAATTTTTAAATTATTAATAACAACAAATAATTTGGGCTGTCGCAGACATCCAAAAATTGAACTTTTTTCTTTATAATTTAATAAGTAAATCTCTTAGTAAATTAAATAAATGAAATTAAATTACGGGATTTAATACAGAATTCGGTCCATAATCGTGTAAGCTACGATTAGCCCGAATTTTGATAAATGACCACTCTAGATCTAACAATTTGCTGACCGCTTATCTGAAGTGACCACTTAACAGAGTTGCCAAGTTGATTAATAGATATTTCTATGGTTAACTAAGTAGCTAGAGATCCTCATATAATGTTAGTTTTCTTCATAAATCTAAATTTTTGTTTATATTATTATTAAAATTATTAATATTGTAAACAACTCTTTATAACGAGTTTTCCTTATTAGATTAAGTTCTACATTTGGTTGGCTCTTAGATCTAACCATAAATGACATACTGTATGCACTCCTATATTTTGAGTTAGATCGTTGCTTCTTGTTGAATAATAGAAGTCATAACGCAAGAAAGTATCCGAATCAAATAATTAAAATCAATAATATATATAGCAAGTTAGCAACTTAAGCAAATCTGATTGTTAACATTGATATACAAAGGGTATGTTTAATTACTAGTTCCAAGTAAACATGGCTAAAGGTGATTGCCTTAAACATATATTACATTAAATTTATACCGTAAACAAGTATGATCGAGTATTCGATCACGATCATAGCTATCTAAACAAACTAATGGGCATCATAATTTCTACATTAGAAGGTTACTGCCATCTGAATAATTGAGATGCCATTTTGGATATCTGCCAAAATAACTTCGTTGTCTGGGATGCCAAAATACCTTCGGTTTCCCTATCTTTGAAGAACGAAATGGCATTGGTAAATGATAATCATCAATTAATCCCGGTTTTATGTATGGCATATAAATTAATCGAAACGTTAAAAATGAAAATTTGTACAGTTTAGTATTTGCTTACTTCACGAATTTAATATTTACTCCATTAGCAATGATTATACTCGGTAGCTATCTAATCAATTAATTGTATGAAATATAAAACTCGATCATTAAATGCAATTCTAATCTTCTTTTCATTGACCTCTCTAAAATTAAACAAATATCGCTAATATGTTCTATCGATAATTAATGTGTTTCAAGATCCTTTAACAGAAAGAATTGAATTCCATACGAAAGGAAATTAATTGCTTTCTGTTCAAATGAGTATCAGCGAAAACAGTGATTTCAGAAACACTATATCATTATTTTTTTGTATAATTATATAATAAAGCATAAAAATCGGAAAAAATAATGAAAAATACACGAATGCAAATTCAGACTTCAATTAATTCTTCTGAATTAGATGTAATATGAAGATCTCAATGAACCCAAACATTTTATTTTCCTATAAATATTATATGATAGTGTAAAATTAAAAAAGTCTTAAGAATTCAACTATACCATCGTGTTATATATATTATACGACGATATACACCTATATTTATATTTTGTAATTAAATAAATAAATTTGGGAATAAAATATCAAAAATTATTAGGGGAAACTGGTCCAAAATGATCCGTCAGGGTGAAACGATCCCCTATTGTATTTTCTTAAATTTTACTGTCACCTATTGACAAACCAGCAAAGTTTTTATTTCTACTAAAAAGATGGCGGTTATGTCCTAGTTAGGTCAGGTCAGAGTAGTCGATTTTTAGGTCAGTGTATTTTGGGATGTGCCATTTCGACTAAATGAAAATCAATGTTTGCCATCTAAGGTTTCCAAATTTTAGTTAATTGATATCTCTTTTACCTCCACCAACATGGAATAATATTTTACGTAGATATAATAAAAACTTATTTTACTGTGTTTTGCCTGCTGATTTACTTACAATTAATAAATAATATAGTGTTAACTATCTGGGACAAAAAAAGATCCCTATGGGATTATTTCGGATAGGTGGGTGTACAAAATGATCCTTGGGTATAGGTCTCGAGTTTTTATTTTTTTCTCTTAATTTGAATGAATAATCCTGAATGTGTTTAAGATATTATAATCGGAAGAATAGTCTTCCAAAATATATAAAAAATTAATCCGATAATAAGTTATTTTGAATTTTTTTTTCAGATTTTTGCTAGATCAGTTTTTTCCTACAGTTCTTAAATTATTGTAGTATTCTTCAAATTTTATGCAAAAATATTTTCCTTAGATTTACATTAATCAGGTATATTTTGGCAAGAAATATTCATATTATATGATGAAAATAAACTATATAATCAACTCGAATGGAGTGCATTGAAGACATTGCATTATATTGAATGGGAATATGTTATTCTGTCTGAAAAACGAAAGAATTCAAGTCATTTGATATGGAGAGATCTATGCTAAGAATCATAAAAAAGATATAATAAACAATATAATAAATGGTTAAGAAAGAGAGCAAAATATTTGATAAATTCTAGTAGCAAGATGAATGGCAATAAGTGAGCATATGGAAAAAAGAAATGAGAACAAATTTTCAAAAACAATAATTGACTCGACTGAATTCCAATATTTGGGAAATGGCGACAGTTGAAAAATAAAATGATATGATTAACCATATTATTTTAATAAAATAATATGGTTAATCATGCCATATAATAATCATTTTATAAGCAACGATTAGGCCATGATATTTGGGAAATGGCGACAGTTGAAAAATAAAATAATTAAAATAATATGGTTAATCATGCCATATAATAATCATTTTATAAGCAACGATTAGGCCATTTTATATAATATATAATATGTATTTTTCCAATATTTGCACTAATCTTCAAAATCGGTTTTCGTAGTTAAGATAATAAGATTCTTGCATTTTATTTGGTTCGAAGTTACCATAGACATGCGATTAAGAAATTTTAATCAAAACATAAATAAAAAAAACTCAAATCAATTCTAGAAATATGTAAAGCAGGAAAATTGGCGGAAGTAAATGTAAAAGCAACAGATTTAATAAAATAATTTATGAAATATAAGCCGATGAAAATTTTTATAAACTTTATTATCGAAAGTTTTTAATCTTTCGAATAAAAAATAAACTTTAATTATATTTAATGTAAATTTTTCAATCAATCAATTTTATTTTCTCGATTCTATTTTAATTTTGAATTAGAAAACGATGAATAAAAAGTATTTTTAACTTTCGAAAATAAGAAAATTTTCTTTTTTAGCATTCAATATAAATACTGATATCAAATTTTTCAGTAATGGAAAATAAAATTTAATTTCCTCCTTTTATATGTAGAGTAAATTTACTAAATATAATGGCAGCACAAATCTAGATAAATATGAACGGGGCCCATAGTTAAATTTATTCTGATTTGACATTTATACGTAAACAATGTAAATTAATGACCATGTTTACATTAATACATTGTCAAAAATTATAAATAAAAAAAGTATAAAAATTATTATTTTTTTATATGTAACGATTGTCTAGGAAACAAGATTTACAGTTTCTGATGCTGTTGAAACGTAAAGACGACTTACAAGTTAGATTAATGTTTAATCAAACAAATTATATATATTTCTATTTCTTCCTCTTTGAATAGTATATCGTTGAATGCACAATAAAGAATTAAACATAACAGTATACATGTAAAAATTATTAAACCCTTTGAACACCTTTGTATTCTTATAGAACGGTAAAAAGTTCTACTAAACCTTTGACAGATGCTTTAAAAAATAATATTTATTTTTATTATAGAATTATTAGACAAAATAATCAGTAATTGATATTATTATAAAAATATTGTACTTAGATTATTGTTAATCTACACTTTAGTTTTCATCAACGATAATGAATCCTTAGCAGTTACTTCTCACTTTTTGCAATTAAATTCTCTTCTTATTCATTCTACTTTTTTTATCTTTGTCAAAAGTAATTTTACATAAATTATAATCAGTATTAATTTAATTGCATATCGTAGATGGAAATTAATTTCCTAAAGTGGATTAAAATTAAATTAAAAATACACGATGTTTATCATTGAAATATATTTAATTAGAATATAAATTTCAATCGAATTATTAATTTTTATTGTCCGAAATGTTATAAAGCTGAATTTATAATATAGCAATATATAAATTCTAATTAAACACAAATGTTTATATTTTAATTCGTGTTTAATTAGTCATATCATTAAAATATACAGTAGTCAAGTGTCCGAATGATAAATTATAAGAATTGCCACTATAGTCTACTTATCTGTATAATTTTATGCACATTTTGAGCTGCTAGATTTGCATACGTTAGCAAATTATGCAAATTCTATAAGAGTTTTAAAAAAAAATCTGATACGGAATTTTTATCTAATCGTTTACCAAACTGGAATATTTTTTCATAATTTCTTTATGTTGTTATCATCAGTCTTGAAATACCGTTTTATCTTTATATAATGAAAGTTTTTTTTTTTGTTTTATGATGCAAAAAACTATAACAACTTATAGATTTTTACTATGTTGCAGTTGAAGAAATTCGATGCTGGTAATTTAAAAAAGTAAAAGATGATTTTTAAACATTTGTAGTGATAATTTATTTTATCGATTATACGAAAACAATTTCTATAAATAAGTTTGTTTATATTTTAGAAATGCAGAAATTAAAAGTACTAGAAATTAATTACCCGCTCATATAAATGAGCGGAAATATAATCTTGTGATTTAATTTAATAACGCTATATATATAACGACAAAAACACCTCCGAACTCGTGTAGGGAATAGATCGGACATAAAAATCACCTCCAAATTCGTGTAGGGAATCATAAAATGGCATCCATTATTACTTACAGCGCCATCTGCAAATTCTGTCTTTTTAGAGGAATATAATTTCTATTCTTTAATTTTTAAATTATTAATAACAACAAATAATTTGGGCTGTCGCAAATATCCAAAAATTAGATCTTTCTAAAGATACCCTATTTATAGAAATCGGTATAGCAGTTCAACCGAAAAAGGGACATCCAGCCAGCCAACCACGTTTGACTATTAATAATAATAAAAGTATTTATTCTGTAAATTTTAATGGAAAAATGACATTTGATATATTTTTTTATTTTTTAATTTAAAACATTTTAATCTGTTTACTTAAGCTGTAAAAATAAAATTTAAAATTAAACATTATAGATTAAAATTACGAAGATGATGGCGTTAGAACTGGATGAGATGATGAAAAAATGTTTGCAGAATAACGTTCATTCTCGAATTAATAAAAGAAAATCTTCTTTCAACATAATAAAATGCTGTTGTTTTGCAAATTAACCTATTCACATTAGAATTTCAATTTTAGGTAAACATCGTAAGACAACTTTTCCTGACCTACATTACTTTGTTCTATTTCTAAGAGATGCAGTTATGTATGATGAATGGATTTATTGAATTATAAACCTCGATATAAAAATTAATAAGATCGATAAAAATAATTGAAAAACTGACGATTATTTTCATATTCTTTTAACTTCTGACAAGGCTATAAATAGATTTATTTTCATATATACATATACGCATGATATCTATTCACGTTTTTTTAAAGATTATTCACAAATTTTTTAAAGATTAAAATTATAGAAATGTATCAAAATTTATCGAAATGAATCTTCTCTACTTCAGTAGCCATGGAATATAGAGATGACGGAATATCGTTAGTCAATCCTACATTTTATAATATAATCTTATCCAGGAACTTTCAGAGTAAATGCGAGGCCTAGGGCAACTAATATTTTTGAAGCCTTTCAAAAAAAAAAAAAAAAAGTAAAATTGACAAATATGCAATGATAAGTGTACAAGCGATAACATTGCTAGAGAACTTCAAGTTTTGACAAGCACTGAAGCTCGAAGAGTATAAAAATATACAAATATATTTTTTCTAAACATATCGAGTTATAAATTGAGGCCCAGCCGCCCCTCTTGCCCCCTCTCTGATAGTCAGTAATCTTATCTAACAAACTATTATAGAGAAATTTTTATTTCAATATTTTTAGATAACCTATAAATTCGTTATATTTTCAATTGATTGGCTTGGAAAAATTGATTTAATAAAGTGCTGTACTATATAAATTGTATTTTATGTGGTTTATTATATGATTTGACACTATTACGCTTTCATGTAACGATGTGAAAGAAGCTATAAAAAGAGAAATTTCATACAAAAGATTGCCTATATCCCAGCAATACTCACTGTGTCGTTTTGTACGGAAACTCTAGATATTTAATCCGCTTATATAAAATATATTAATAATAAGTATCGTATAATAATTTGTCAAACGAAACAGAACATGGAAAAGAAATTTATATAAAAACATGAAAAGTCTAGTATTCAGCTTTAGGTTACTTTATTAAATCAACTTGCAATATCATTAAATTCCAGATATCAATCGAATATTTATATTTTAATCGCCATGATTTAAAAACCGATAAAAATATTTGAAATAAAAATTTATTTTATTTTTTTCCTAGATTAAATTATTATATTTTAAGACATTACGTATAGACTGAATGTGTGTTTTGTTCGATATAGAATATTTAATATTTAATATTTACATTAACCTTATTTTATTTAATAAAGACCATCTTTCGAAATGTAATTTTTTTTTCTTTATGTTAAACTGTAACATATAAAATATTTAAATGATTTCACTTTATACATTTTTTATTTTTATTTTTTTAAATAAATTTTGAAAAACTCGATTTTTTTGTTGTCCATTATTTTCTTAATGGAAAATTATTTATTATTAATATTAAAATGTATAATCGAATTGTAGTTGTTTAGTATAAAAAATATCATATTTTGCATAATTAATCCTGGATTGTAAACAGTAACAAATTTGCCTATCATTGATTAAATGGCTGGATTCTGCTTTTCACGGAATTTCCAAATGTGATACCATTCGATAAATCTCATCAAACTGGTCAAAAATTATAACAGAACCATGGACGAAAGCGATCAAAAAATTATAATACAACCATGGACGAAAGCGGCACCGATTAGAAGATATTTGGAAAAATTTACCTCAGAATTGTAAACGAACCATGTACCGCTGCCATGTTGAATGAGAAATAAAACGTCACGTGACCATCATCGTAATGACGAAACTGCTATGGTTTTATACCTTGTTTTAAAAGCCAAAAATACGCCGAGAATTATTCTTACGATTATGTGGGCTATGATTTTATGCTGAAATCCATAAGTTACTTATGCAATTTATGGATTTATATATTATATATATGTTACTGTAAAAGACCGTAGTCTGGTAAATTCTAGGTTTTACCGGTAAAACCTAGTTTTTACCAAAGTGGCTTGGTAAAAGTCCAAAGTATGCTTTAATACGATTCCATTTCGGCCTTTTACCAAGCCTTTGCGGTAAAACCTAGGAGTTACCAACGCCTTTTGGTAAAAGCCCGAAACGAGGGATTTAAATCGACTTTGAATAAAGCTGCGCTCGCAATTTCCGTCGCGACACGTTTCTGTTCCCGCCTCTCCTTATTTCCGCCATTTGCAGTCTTTATTAAATAAATATACTGTATAAGTTATATTTACACGAAGAAACGGTTGGGTTTTCAAAGAAAAATCTCATTTCTCTTCCAAAAAAAAAATTTCGATTACGACTAAATTTCTGTTTTTAATATTCCAAATTTTTAATTTAATTAAAGAGTTATAGCAATGGATCAATTGTATATTATATAAATTTAATTTTTAAGATTATAAAATAAAGAAAACAATGTTTACAATGCAAGAGTAGCGAGGAAAATATTTATATATATATATAAGAATGGTTACGAGAAGTAAAATTAATTTCTGCTCCATTGAAAGTAAGGTATTTATGGCCAAAAATATTCGAAAATTGTTGAAGCAAAAATTAATTTCAATGTCCTCCATATGGAAACATAATATCCTCCGGATCGATGGTCGAAGATGCGAAAATGTCTCTCACTGGAGAAACGAATTTCAATTGTCTATATTGATTATAAGTGAAAAATTCCGATTTTTTTCCTCGAATAACTTGCTTCCCCCTCTTTTCCAACAATAAACAGAGCGTATATAAATAATCGAATTTATTATCTCTCCAAATTAATAATTAAATCTAGATAAAACTTACTTAGTATGATAATTAATCGAATTATGGAATTGTATAATAAGTGATACAACAGCTTGTTGTGAAACTGGCTCTTGCTTCATTAATGCAATCCTAACTTAATCTGATTTCGATAGTTTAAATTTTGAGACATTAAATCACGTGTTTAGTTTGAATTTTGGACTCTTTTTTTTTTTTCTATAAGATTATATTGTATATCATAATTCGTAATTTTAATCGATTCTAAAGGCGTGAACGATGAAATTATTGTGTTAACAGGTGAAAGTTAAGTAGGAAGTTGTAAACAACTAGATAATTAATGAAGTCTGTGATATATAATTCCGAATAGGTTTGTCTAAACAACTGCGAAAGAATCCGCGGTCAATAGAATAATGGGAACATGGAGGCGAAGAATTCTACAGTCGTCGCCATTCATTAAAGAATTTGCACAAGAACTGATTACGGCAGAAGCCCATTTAAACGTGCTGATTAACAATGCAGCTTGCACTCTCCTCCTCCTCCTGATTATAAAATAGAAGATGGACTGAAAAGGCAATTTGCAACCAATTATTTTGCTGCATTCTTACTGACAAATTTACTTCTTTCTTTAATGGCACACAGTCGACTCCTCCTGGCATAATAATAATAATACCTATAGTAGTGAATTTTGTAATATATCTCTGAGCTTCTTTATGCAAATAACCTTAGCTTTCGACCTTCCTAAAGGTATCCATATTGGATTTATTGCATCCAATTCATCTTTTGTTCGCAAGAATCGAGCAAAAGACGACAAGAATTCGAGTAACAATCAATCTGTTCACCATAGCGAAGCAGGATTTTTGGTGAATTTTATACTCACATAAATGAACAGAAATATAATCTTGTGATTTAATCTAATAATACCGTACATAACGACAAAAACACCTCCAAACTCGTGCAGGGAATCCGAGAGAGAATCGTAAAATGGCATCCATTTTTATATTACAGCGCCCTCTGAGAATTCTATCTTTTTTGAAGAACTACAATTTCGATGTTATTTCTATTCTTTAATTTTTAAATTATTAATAACAAATAATTTGGGCTGTCGCGGACATCTAAAAATTAGTCCTTTCTAAAAATACCCTATTTATAGAAATTGTTACAGTAGTTCAACCGAAAAAGGGACATTCAGCCACGTTTGACTATTAATAATATAATGATTCCTTAAAAATTTTGAGTCCAAGCTATCTGTCTTTTCATCAGTTTTTGCAAATGGCGACTGCTTCAATCGACTGTTAGCAGGTTTACTACAAAATCCGGAGATAAAAAAAAATCTTAAGGATTTATTGGTAACTTTTTAGAAGTTAACTGGATTTAAATTCCGAATGGGGTGATTTAAATTCTAATCGTTTGCATAATTAAAACTGCACGGCTTCTTTAATTTATGCACTGAAAAATCTTTATTTATGACTGTAAAAGGGGAAAAAAGCCCTATTAAAAATTCAGAAAAAGTATTTTTTTTTTTTATTCTTCGAGTCGGCGGAACCGATGGCTGACCTTGAACCCGATCGGGGGAGAAAAGAATCGAAAGATAAATAAAAGTAGAATCTCACGGTTAACTGTTTGTATATATAAAAAGGTAAGAAAATTATACGTGGCGTGACGTGAAAACATTCATTTTGCACCGTTTCTTTAAAACAGAACTATTTAAACAGCGTGGAAAACTTAACTCCCATACAACAGCTACAACAGTTCATGTTTTCAACAGTTACAGAATTTAATTTTTTAATTGATAAATATATTTTATAGATTACGATCGATTAAACGTCCAATTAAAATCGATTTCGATCTCATAAGTAATAATTAATCATTCCAAATTCGATTCGAACTAGAAATATTTTGATAATATTGAAATTGGATGGCTGCTAGATTCTGGATAAGGTTATTGAATTGCAGATTAAAATAAAAAAAATAAAAATCTTCTTTATTTTTTTCTTTATAAAAGACATCCATCATTCTGTACTTCTTTGTAAACTTTCGAGAGAAGCTTTAAGTTGAGAGGGGGAGAGAGAGAGAGAGAAATCTCATATTCTTCAATGACAAATTATTGTTTGGTTGGCTATTTGGAGTCTAAATGCTTGGCTGCCCTTCCTCGACGAATCTTTAAATAAAATCAATTAAATAATTGCAAAAAAAACGTAGAAATTCAATTTGAGAATTTATTGATTAAGTAATATTTTTACACTCAAAAGAACTTTTAAAAAAAATTTATTCTTCCATTCCCAAGTATTAATTATCACTGTGGGGATGCTGGAGTTTTGACGTTGATTTTCTAACTGAGAAGAAATGTGCTAATGCTGTAGAGAAAACCTGGATATATAGATTGAAAACTGGGGTGCAGAAAAGTAGATTATATGAGAAAGTTTACACCGACAGCTGTCGAGAGAGTGGAAAGGCAGATGTCAGAATACTGTCGTCTGATTGTCCTCTTACTTATCAGAGCGGTTCTGTATGGAAGAGTTATGAATTCTTATTTTGAGTTAACTCGTTAATAGCACATTCTATATAAGTTTGCAATTTTTATTTTGCCTGTATAAAGTGTTGAAAAACTTTAATTATTTTCCTGTAGATTTTTAACGTATTGGAACACTTATTTGTACTTTATAAAAGATAAAAATAAAAGTAAATAAGAGCAATCGAAGTGAAAAATATCAAAGTTTATCCATCTACTTTAAGTGGCCATTAGTCTGTCAGAAAGGACAGACGAATCTAGAAAAAAAATCTATCGGCATTTAGCTGGTTATGGGAATTAATCCCGTGAGAGTGGGCTATTTAAGAAGGATATACCTACACTTAGACCGTAAACAGACGTTTCTTTGAAGGTCTTTTCTATTTTGGGACCAACTATCTATCAAGAGTTCACATCTAACTGCACCATTAATAATCCAACGACAAACGGACAAGTTCTTGCACTCCTCCGGATGTCCTTAGTGCCATCTGCTGGGACCATTTCTCATTACTTGGTCACATGAACAATCTCCACCAATAATATGGCATTTTTCTGATGATCTAAAAAGTATCCAATGGTGCCTTTTGACTGTCTGGACATCTCACGTTATACAATGACCTCTTTCCTCCATTTTTTATAATGCAAAACTTTTTTTTTGCACTTTTTGGGCAGTTACGGCATAAAAAAATGCAATTATTATATTGTGCAATACTTTAATACTTCCTTCTTACGGGATGGATAACATGATAGAACGGATAATTGAATCTAAATGCGTAACAGGAATTTATCTAGAAACAAAGTCTGTTGGGTGCAACATTGCATATCTTGGCGCCTTTACTAGACTAATTATTTGTTAGTGGAGTGGAAAATCGTTTCTATGTGAGGCTGTTAACATCGTAGATCTACCACTCATCCTATTCTTACGGCTTTGCTGTATATTTCAGATATCGATCTCTTCAAATTCCTTCAATAGTTCGAATCCTCGTTAATGCCCAAGTTTCAATCTTATCTTCTCTCCAGAATCGGATTTATACAGTTCAGTTCTTTCGAAACTGTCTCGCCTACCTTTAATCAGATTACACGATTAACCCCTGTACCTAGCCTCATTCTAGAAAAAGAAAAAAAAATCAAAGAATTAATGAATCATCTTTCCTCCATGTTAACGTGACTATAAACAATTAAATGTGCCACCTAGTCTATCCAAACTTGTTATCTACTTGACCAAGGTCATCGATGAGTAGACGACTCCATATATATATATATATTGATAATAGGTCCAAGTAGGTCACGGATCGAAGGTTAGAAAGTTATTACTGGAATGGCACAGTTTTCTTTTTGTAAATTTAATGAAAATCCAGCAATAAAAAGGAAACTTTTTAGTCGTTAACACCCATTAAAGTCATGCGGATGAGAAGTCGCGACATACCTCAGGCTTGCCCAAACGGTCGTCATTGTTTAGAGGAAAATAAGTTATGGTATTTATGAGGGTCTACAACAATGACCGAACTTACAATGTCGAGTTAAAAGACTAAAACTTTGATCGGGGTTCTGGTTAGTTGAATCTATTGAATAACTTCCTTCATAATGTTAACTAGCTCTATTCCGACAAACTAGTCAGGAGACAACAGGACATAGACATCTTCGGAATTAATGAAGTTAGAACAACAACAACGATGCACTTTGTCGGTTGCTCTTCACATTACAGTGTCACGCATCGATGGATTAAAAGAACGAAGGGTCAAATTTATAACTATAATTAAATTACCATTCGTCAATGGTCTCTGTTCTTAAAAATTATTAAATATTCAGATAGGAGAGAAGTGTGCAGACTATTAATAATTGTACTTACACTATTTTGGAGCTAACCGAGTTAATAAATGAGAATCCCCGTCCAACACAGGAAACAGCTGGAACGACATTGATACGCGAACAGTAGTTACCTTCATCCAAACTCTACCAAGATCCGCTTCTGATATAATAGAGAAGTTGAACCGAATTCCAAAACTCTCTGTCTGTTCGTAGCTGGATAAACTTTTATCTGTTTTGTATTTCATAAACAACAATAGTCTAATAATACAGAACAGGCCAATATCGAAAGAATGGATTCGATCAAGAGCAGCTGTTCGTCCATATCGAAATAACTGGTTTCGTGTTGGGACGATTTTCACTGCGTTGCTGCGAACGACAGCTGCAACAGACTTGTTGCTACGCTATTGGTTTTCGTGACGAAATTCCGTTGTTTGCCAAAACAATGCCGATTGTCGTGAGTGAGAATAAAACGCGCGTATACAACGGCATGAATATCGGCTGACGTTTTTTTTTTTCAATCAGAAACAATCTGCCGTTTGCCATACTCACGTTCTGATCATCTGCAGATAAGTGGAGGAGTGACATTTTTATTCAGCAGTAATCGTGATGAGACCAATCTACGAATTACTATAATAATCCAATTTTTTTAATGCGCAAAAAAAAAAAGCTTTAATCCGTAATGTTAGAAGCTGTAATTGAATTATAAGCCTCAAAAAACGGCGTGTTCCAAGAAAAATATTTTTACTTTTATCTATCTATACAAATGTAATAGCTCGAAGGCCGAAACATCTGCACTCGGATCACGATTTCGAAAATCGAATGTAAGCCGTTTAAGTCGAACATAATCAGTTTTTTTTTGATAGCGGCGTGCTTATCCGACATCAAAACAACATTTATACACACTTTTCGCCATCCTCCACAATAGCAATATATGACATAATTAAAGTAAACGTTTACTGTGTGGCCTTTGGGCTTTCAAACTAGAAACGTCTAGCGGATAACAGCTGAGTCAACCTTCCATTCTTCAATAATAATAATAATAATAGTAATTTTGGAGGAATTTTATGGATAAAATGCCAGAATGTTATTAAAGTCTAACAAATTGCATTTTCTACTTTAAAATGTTGATTGGACTGAACAAAAAGGCTTTTTAATCCAAACAGAATATTTATCATGAATTGTAAGGGTACGATTAAGGGGATTCTAACGGAAAGACGACTCGGTATTTTAAAATAACTGAAAGCAAGAGATAACCGAAACGTTGCATAATCCCCATTCTTAATCGAATGGCGATGTGGCGATGGAATAATCCAGATTTATTCTCTTTGAATGGTTCCCTGTTAAAGGAGATTGTCGTCCTCTTCACAAACATCGAATTTACGGTTTGTTTATAAGCAATTCGAGCATGTCTAAGCTACGATTTTCGTTCCAGAAATGTAGAAATTATACTATAAAGTATCATAAACTTACTAGTTTTTCTTCTTTAACTCCATAACAGAATCGCTCTCCTCTTACGAATCTGGAAGCTGACACACACTCAAAACTGTTTCAAATATGCATACTGCAGTGTAAACTTGTTTAACCAGCGATCGTTAATAAGCTACAACAACTTGTTATTTGTTTATTCCTACCTTTACTAATAATAATTGCTCTCTACACCTACAGCTTCACCACCGAGCCTATATCCGGCATATTCATAGCGATTGTTCTGTAAGGTCATGCTATGTTGCAATTTTTATAATTCGAGGAAAAAATTTTTAAATGGAAAATCTTTCGAGACGATTCTAAAATATATATTATTACTTAGAAATTCCACTTCTTGTTAAATTTTAAAAGCAAATTTTTAACTGTTTTTCTCCAAAAAAAATCGAGTCTATTAAAAAATTCTTTTTGGCAGTTGCAGTAGATAGATATACGCTGTTGTTATTTTTTTTTCTGTCTATATGTGATGACATCAGCTATCATTCGTAGTTCCTGTTTCTGACTTCAGACGACGACAGCTGTCTTCCAGAAATCAGAATGAGTTTTCGTTCTTAAAATGCACATAAAACATTTTCGGAAAATGATTTCCATCCTTTATTTTCAATTCCACCATTGCGAAGAAAAAAATGTATCTTTCGTAACCTACAGAATCCATTTATACACATAGATGTTCTATGCAAATGAAGTTATTAATTGCTGTAATCATTCATCTTCACGGCCTATTGAATAAATTCAATAGCTCTCATCAACGTTTCGACTGGTTCTATACCATTTATTGGAGGATGTTGACAGATTTAATGGCACCATAAGCGAAGAAGAAGATACGTAATCTGTAGAACATTCTCTTTATGTTCGTATTAGATAAGTAGAATGACATTTCTTATAGAATTTAACTGTTATCAGGTGATGCTCCATAAAAAAATACCATTGCTGACGGTTGTGGCCAAGCACGAAGTAATACAGAGCATTTATGGTTTACAACGTGTCTTCTCTGATTTAATGAGGAAGTATATAATCTCTTACAGTTCTGATAAATATTTTTTTTTCATATTTAAATATTCTAACAAAGTGATAAGTCCATCATTCTCATTTGTTCCCGTAAATTAGGCTTTTAAATGTTTACAATCATTAAAAAAAGTTAAAATACGCTATTTTAATGAACTATTTATAACGAAAATAAACTAAAATTCGGTTATAAATTAAAGATTAGTTTGCACCGGTTAATATTAACAGTCCTACCTTTCCAGCTTGACGCATGTGAAAGTGTTCAGGTTGTGCAGCAGAGCGGAGACATCGACAACTGCGTTGTCTTGGGTCCATGCCCTTCCTCTTGACGCTTAAAAACAGTTACCGTGCCTATTGATGCATCCGCCCAATGACTACCCGCATATTGTTGCCCGTACTGCTTATAATGAGTCTCTCTCTCTCTTTAAACAATGATCGATCCCTTAACGAGAACTCAACTCTTTGAAACCCATTTCTGGAAGTTGTCGTACAGCGGCACTCATTTACAAAAGAACATTTTGAAAAGGACACGACCAAAAATTTTCGTCCTGTAAGAATTAATTGAAATTCCAACGACAGCAGAAAGAAGAGAAGAGAAAGTTTATTACTGGAAGGATGATTGCTGCTCTTTGTCAATAACTTCAACAAGTTTCTTTCATTAAGTCAGTCTCTGCTATGAATGCTTTTTTTCTCTCTTCCTCGGTTTCTTTTGTATCCATAAAAAAAAAAAAAAATGTGTCTTGGATAGCAGCATTGTCGTCTAGATTAGTAATCTGATATGCCGATTGATGTATTAAATTATTCATGGAGTATCGATTCCTTCTGCATATTATATAACAGTAGGTTTTAATCAAAAATTTTAATCGATTTTTGATTTAAAACTCCGAATTCCAATTTCCCCTTCTGTCTCTGGTAAATTAATACCGCCATTTCAAGTAAATAAAACTGTTTAACGCTCTTCTTTTTTATTTTATTTCATTCGAAATAGCGGCATTAATATTTTTTTTTATAGTGCCATCCAGTTGGGTGACAAAGAAATTCGTTATCCTTCTTGCACTTACGACAGGAAAAAGTCTTTCAACCATCATCTAACCTTTGTAGTCAAGGGTCAGGGATTACGATAAGATGCTGGACTGCTGTCTAGCGCGCATGTGCAAACGGTGAACCTACCGGACGGGCAAAACCCGGCCGGATATCCTGGCAGCGGGACGTGGCACGTGTGAGGCACGTGTATGGCAACTATATGGGAAAAAGTACACTAGAATGCTTCTCTATTATATATTTCTAAAACCATCTGTTGAAAAGTTATCTTACTGATAATTACAACCTTATCTCAATGCAACTTAATTGAAGAAGTCGTTAAACATATAACGAAGTCTTCATATCTGGACAATAAATAGAGAGAAGATAATCGCGTTTTGTCGTCCATTTTTCTAAGAACGAATTTATTTTTCTTAATTGCAACTAAACACTATTACATTATTATTTAAGATTACTATTATTAAGAGATTTACGTATCATTAAAAATGTCTTTTGTAAAAATAAAATAATTAAAAATGCCTTTAAAACTAATTAAGACGAACTGGTAAATATTTTAAATTATAACTCGTCAACAGGAACAAAAATGTATTTCTTTTCGAATATAACAATAATTTAATCAAAAGTGCATTTATCGATTTTTCGTCTTCTCTAACTCATCTAGGTAAAATTTTCTTTTTTCTTTCTTGTTTAGTCAACGTTCTCCAGATTGTTAGACTTAACGATGATGACAACCATATGTTTACACTTCATAAAGTATGAAGACGACAACCATAGCGCCTGGGAGGATGTATGAACTCTTCATTACTACATTATTTTTTCAGATTAAAACGTTCTACTAGCCAACAAAACTTCTGATGGTATGTGAACGTTTTATTCTTATAAAAACAATCCTGTTTTCATCTTTCGTTTCTATAGATAGTGTACAGTATATGATTTTTGATCCTCTCAGGATTATTTAATTAATTTATCGAGTGGGAAAATATGCACAAAAGTGAAAAGAATCAAACACCAATGTAAATAAAATCGGTAAAAAGTCGAAAAAAAGTCTCTAGAGCGAATAAAATTATGCAGATCTTAATCTAATTATATAATATTCTCGACTTTCTTTTAATTTTTAGGAAAACACAAAAGATAAATAACATAATAAGTTAAGAAACGATACAAATTAAAATCTCAGAATTGAAAAAAAAAATTATATTTTTTCTTACTGTTAAACTAATCAAAAAAATAAATAAATAAATAAAATTCGGTAAATAAACTATTTACTCAATTTAAACATCATTAACGGGATATTTATAATAAGTGCTTAAGACAATTAATTCGAGTTTCTGCTTAGCACAGTTGCAAATTCATATTAATAACTTGACTGTTATGTTTCGGCCAGTTAAGATGCTAAAGATAATGACGCCATTATTAATCATCATTTATAACTTCATTAAACTGGTAAAATTCCGAAACATTTCAGTAATGCGGAAGTGTCGTCGGTTTACTTTATAAATATATCTCTCTTACTCACTAAGATTTATCCGAGTAAATTTTTGTTTATTTTAGAAGCGACATTTAGGAGAACTCGACATATATTCGAATTTATGTAGATCCGTGGTTCCCAACGTAGGGCACACGAAATTCCCTTTTAAAAATTATTATTAAAATTATTAAATTAAATTAAAATTATTATATATTTTAAATTATTATTTAAAATATTTAGGTGTGCCGCCAAATTTTAAAATATTAAAATGTGTGCCTCAACAGAAAAAA